>APFE030806724.1:48706-118465 GCA_000404065.3 Pinus taeda | reverse complement strand
TTCACTCTTCTTAAATGATAAATGAAATCCTCATCTACTACAGACTTCACACTTTAGGGGGCAATCTGTTACACAAAAATATCGTCACCATGATTATTTGCAGTCAGTATGAGTCTATCATCACCTATACTAGCCTCCTAAGCAACTCTCAGACCTTAGCTCTTCATGTCAAGCTTTGCAAATGAGAGAAAGACACTGAAAATCAATATTACTCTGGTTCTGCACTTTCTCCTACTTTTACCTGTAGACCCACACCCTTTGTTCATAATACCTGCGTACCTGCACGCTCTGTCTGTAAAGGGGTGGGTGTGTACCCCTGTAAAAGTCAAAAAGGCGCAAGTTTATCCTAAAAAACTCACTTTTGGATTAATTCTATATGTTTCTAGAAGGAGTTTGACGTGGATTGTTCGCTCCAAAGTGGTTCATGCATCCCAAAAGAGAAGGAGCTAATCCCTTGATAGGAGGAGCTATCCCTTTGAAGGAGGGATTTATCCCTTTGAAGGAGGACCTAGTAACTTCCCTCCATTGCACTATAAATTAAGACATTGGGTCAGTTGCTAGAGAGGTTAGAAGCTAAACATTTTGAGGGTAAATGCTGATGGAATTGGGACTTCCTAGTTAAACTTGAGAGGAGAGATCACATACCTTTTGGTTTCAATTGGAAGTGAGCGAAACTTGTCAAAGTAGAGGAGACTTCTTGTCGGACCCTGGGAAGAGCTTGTACAGCATCAAGGCACAAGTTGTAAAGTTCTTCTTCATTTGAATTAATAAAATCAGATTCATTTTTCTCAACAAATTGTCTTATGTGGTTTGTTTCATAATCTCCTTGATCATTATGATGAATATGCTTTATAATATTGGCTTTTCAGGTGCTATTTAATTGTTTGATTGTTTGTGTTTGCAGAATTATACTTCAAGGAAGCTCATTTGGAGCAAGGGAGCGAGGCTTCCACAAACTTTCATTGGACCCAAGGTAGGCCTAAAACACTTGTTTGCCTTTGTTTTAATCGCATATTTAGAGAAAGATAGCTTTTTATTGGCTTGCTTGTCACTAGATATTAGTAGATACTAGGAAGGTCGATCTTGTCTGCAACCTCGACTCATTCCACGTGACAAGATCCCTGAGTGAAAGCCTCCCTTGGAGGTGCCCAAGGTAGACAATTAGGGTGAAAACCTCCATGAGGTGCCCTAGTTGTTTTAAAAAAAAAGGAGAAAAAAAAAAACAAAAAACAAGAGAAATCAAGCCTAATCTCTGTAAAATAATTTCAGGTTGCAGTGAATACTTTGCAAGAAAAGAGGGGTGCACAAAATGAGGACAGGAGTCTGTACCAGGCTCCAGGCCATCCCTTCAGATACTCCCTCCATGGCCACTCATCTCTCCTAGGATTTTGTCACATTTAGGTCAAGATTGGGCTTTCTACAAGAAGTTATGGGCTTTCTACCAGAAGTTCCAGGCGTTTCTACAGGAAGTTCTGAATTTCTACAGGAAACATCCTGTAGAACCATCGAATGAGCCAAATTCAATTTTGGAAGGGAATCTAAAGGTTGGAATCTATTTTTTAGGCCTACAGCCACCCCTGTTTCCATCCCTCACCTTTCTCCACCATTTTTTCCACCTCATCATACTTCTTTTATGAAAACTGTGTTTTCTACAGGAAGTTCCTGTAGAAATTACAGAAGGCTGGAAAGGGATTTTAAAAAGTAGTTTGGTGAACATGGAAGCATCGTCAAGGGTTCATAAGTCCTCCTGTCATCTTCAAACTCCTCCTCCATCATTTCCATGCTTGCATTATAGCCCAAACTCATTTTTCTTATCATGCAAAAAAAACTGCAGAATGCTTGGAAGCAAAAATACATAGTGCTGAAATTTATTTTTTTCCTCACGTGAAAATTGTGCATCCATTTACAAAACCGTTTTATGGGGAGTTGTACAGGGATGATGGCAACATGCCTGAGCAGTTTCATCCAATTCTGGTGCATGGTTTCCAAAGAATCAGCCTCCATCACCTTCAGCCATTTTTGCATTTTTTCCATATCCGTGCATCCATTTCAAAACATGTTTCATGGGGAGATGCATAAGGGTGATAGTAACCTACCCAAGCAGTTTCAGTTGATTCCAATGCACAGTTTCCGAGAAATTGACCTCTGTAATCTTCAGCCATTTTCCATTTTTCTCGAAATCTGTGTATCCATTGATTGCAATTTTGCTATGGTAGGTGCATGATGATGATAGAAATATGCTCGGAAAGTTTCAGATTGATCCGGTTCATGGTTCGGGAGCAATGGAGAAAACAAATTTCTGTCCTGTGAAAATTCAACATTAGCAGCTTGAGGGTGAAGATCTGAATGTGGAAACAAATTCTTGTAGCGTAGATCCGGCCAGAAGACACTTGCACAAGAAAACAGCCATGAATCAGCAACCAAGCCAGCATGCAACCATAGAAACAAATGCATGCAGCAGAAAGAAAGGCCACAACATGTCACAACAACCACATTCGACTTCCAGGTACGTGACTAAACTCGTTCCTCTAAATGCATGAATGTAATTTGAAAACTGCATGAGCAATGAGATGGTTGTGGTTAAAAAAATATGTGGCCAACTAACTGGCCACCCTCATCCAGTTTAAACAGCACTCGTGGGTGAATATGACATGTGTGCTTAGCCATCTCAGGAGGAAATATGGAAACAGGTAGTGGTGATCGTTTAAGCTTCAGCGTAATTGATGGACATGATTATAGGCAGAAAATAAACAGTTAATCAATGTAGTGGGGACCAACATTCTGCATGGGGCCAACGTGCAGCGGCCAACTCACCCTCCATCAACGAAAATCTCCATAAAATAGCCAATTGAACTCTCACCTCTACTGTTTACAGTTTATCATCGTCCTTGCAGCTGCAACAACCTCCATACTAGCTCCATAGTAGCAAACCAAGTTTTCTTCGCCATTTTTTTAAACCCTCCTGCTTATCGGCGTTCTACAGGAAGAAGTTCTACAGGAAGTATGACACAGCTTTCAGAAGCAGGGAAGCCTGACTTTTCTTCGTCGAATTTGGAGTTCTAAGAGAGGTAGGCTCAAAAACACTCTTCCATGCATGGTATGTTTCCAAAAGGTGGTGAATTGAACTATCTTGAATTGGAGAGTCAGAGATAAGTCTGTCTGTAATTTGGAAACAACAATTTTCCTATGTGTTGCATGGAATTTCTTAGTTTTTCTGCATCAAAATTATTCTCCACATTTCAGGTTTCTAAAATTCTCTTATAAGGAAGGCATTTGCAGCTATGAGAGCCAGCCTGTGGGTGAAAATTTTAAAATTTGCAGATCTGAATGTGTCCTGAGAAGGAAACTTGGTCTCTATCCTCTGTCTGTAGAACAAACTTGGACATGGACTTTTGCAGGTATTAAGAAGGTTTTCTGGGAAAAGAGAACAAAAGAACAAACTTGGTCAGGGTCTTTTGCAGGCATGAACATAATTGTTAAAATAGAGTAAGGTGTCATATTAGAATTTGATGCAGGTGATCCAGGATTGTAAAGGGATGGAAATCTTAAAGTTGGTGGGGGACTTGGAAAATGGAATTAGAGTATCACATAAAAGGAGAGACATGAATATTCTGTCACAGATCCAAGCTAGTTTGGAACTGTCCAAATCGAGAACAGGGAAACAATACTTTGAGAGTGTTTCTAAAAGCGATCAGGCTGGGAATGCAAAATTTGTTTACTGTGATGGATCAGGCTTGGCATCTAACAACTGGCTACAGCTAGAAGGATTAATTGAAGGTGCCCAAATTTGTACAAATGAAGGTTTAGCAAACATTGGTGTGATTTAAAATTGACCATAATACTACTGAGATGAAATAAGTGTAAGGTGGAAATCAGTCGTAGGATTGGACCATTCAAGGCATGTAATTAACCAACCAGGAACAGTAAGTTTGTGTCTTGTCATAGTACAGTCATACAATGAATAGGTGGGATCTTTTACATGATCAAGAGAAATACAAGGAGCCAAATAAAAGTGAAAGGGGGAGGACAAGGCTTTATACTCAAAGAACTAATGTCGATGAGTTAGTGGAGGTGCTGAAGAAAAATAAAGGATGGCAAGGAAGAAGAACACATTGAAAAAGATGAGAAAACCAATGATGAATAAATGCAAGACATTCAGGCAAGGCAAGAACAGAGAGGAAAAGGAGAAAAGGCCAAATTGTTGAAGCCTAAAACTGTGGGAGGAACAATGGCACAAACGCCCTGGAAAAAATGATTACAGAATAGAGCAGAGAGGACTGCAAAAGTCCAAACAATGGAGGGCACAACCAAGGCAACCAAACAGGAATTAAAAAGAAAGCCACATCCAGCCAAACAGGCCGAAACAGTTTCTATAGGAAGTCTGAAAACAGTTTCTACAGGAAGTCCGAAAACAGTTTCTACAGGAAGCCTAAAAATAGTCGACACAGGACTTTCTACAGGAAGTATGGAAACAGAGCAACACAAGGAGAAATCACCCAAGATTTTGGCCAGGGAGGCAGCAGCTGTGTTGGCTACCTTAAGCACATCTTCACAGCAAAAAGGGAAACGAAAAAGGGAGCCTTCCATGTACTTTAAGGCAAGAAGGAGCATGCAGATAAAAGCTGGCAGACCCTAGCCACAGTCAAAGGAGCCAATTCCAATTGAGGACAACACAACTAAATAAAAGGAAGAGTCTCCTTCAAAGATATCCATCACCTATGAATGAGGAAGCCAAAAACCTTCACTTGGAGAAAGAGAATTTAGATGATGGACTCAAAGACAGCTCTATAGGAAGCTGAGACAGTTCCACGGGAAGATGAGAATTCTCTATAGGAAACTTGGGCTAAGCTAAGAGAGACCGAGAAATTAGAGGAAAAGGCAGTCAAACTATCACAGGAAGAAGGAAAGACAAGGAAACATCTGATGAACAGCAAAGAGAGGACAAGCTGCAGGCTGAGGTTGAGGCGCTAACAAAACTGCTACAAAAAAAAGGAGCATAGGCAGTGGGAAGAAATAGGGAGAAAAGCATGGTTTCATGACCGAGAAGAGGACATCACTTCAGAAGCTTGGCATGTAGGGAGGCCACCAAGGCCATGAGAGATGAAGAGATAGATTAGTTGCTCAGAGGATGAGCAACACTTTCAGTAGGGGGATGATGATGAGCCCCAAAAATGGATAATTATATGGGCTCATTCAGCCTCCTAATTCGACTTAATCCACCTTTCTCATTATTTTATTGCATGTTTTTTATTATATTTATGCTAATAGAGTGAATTGGGTTAGTTATTATGCCAACAAGTCTAATGGGTGCTTTTTGCAGTGTTTTGGTCAATTTTGAGACAAAATCAAAGGTTTTAATGAGCACTTGGCAGCCAAATTCGTGGAAGAACAAGGGAGAGGATTTTTAGGAAGGTGTCCCCTTCATTTATGGGCCCTTACCTCAAAATCTCCACCATCAGCTTGGAGTTCAAGGGCCACCAAATCGATTATCACAAGGGCAGCCAAGCAAGTCAAGTAGGACTGTTGTTAACTACAAGTTTTGGGCAGCCGAGTCCCTAAACTTTAGGAGGACTGTTGGGGTCCTCAATTTGTATAAATAAGAGGGCTTAGGCATCATTTCAATTAGTCACTTTGTAGGTAGAAGTTAGCTACTTTTAGTTCAATTTTAGTCATTTTTTAGGCAGTAGTTTAGTTCTGCATTTCAGCACATTTTCAAGTTTTCCTTGTGGACAGTTTTTGATGTAACTATTATTTCTTGAGAAATAAAGATGAATCCAGCTTTGCACCAGCTCTAATCTCTCTTAGGAAGCTGTAGCTCTTGGGGTTGGGCCCATCTCAAGTTCCCAATACCTCCTTTGTTTACTTTTATGTGTCTTTCCTGCATTCTTAGAATAACATCTGCTATTTAGATTTAAATCTTGTTTTGTTATTTAGGTTGCTTTTTATGGTTAAAGTAGCTTTTCATGTTCAGATTTATTTGATAGGTTAACAACAGGGAATATCTTCAGAAAAAGGGCCTCAAGCACCTCTGATCTCACCTCTCCCTCAGTGGGATCGTGAGCTAGGACAAAGGTGACATTGTTGCCAACAAAAACATTGTTTTTTGTTTTGCCATGCAACCATTAGTGTTGGAATTCTCATTTGTAGATGCTGATATTAGTTGTGTTTAAATGCTTCAGTTTATGATTGCTTGTTTGCATAGTTATTTAACGTATTTCATTACGAATCAACTTCTGTTCATTTCCTTTTGCTGTTACTTAGGTCAGATTAGAGTGAAGTAACTAAGTCATAGGTTTTCTAAGTGTTTGTTTGTTCAGTTTGAAAAATAACTTGCAGAGCGCCTATCATACTTCTCCATCTGCCCATACTCCATCCAACCTACCTGCTTCATCCTCCATTTCAGATCCTTGCCTTACCTTTGCCACGTTCCCTCACATTGACCTACTTTCCATATTATTGTGTAGCATTGCCTTATCTCTCCTTGAACAAATCCAACCGTCCTTATCACTCCTCAGCTCCATCCACCAAAAACTAGACCTTCTTACACCATTATCCCACCTCCATACCCACTCCTTCATCTTTCTCCATCCATCCATCCTCCAAAATCCCATTTCTGAATGTAGAAAATTACAGACATCCTGTAGAAACCCTGCAAACTTCCTGTAGAAGCTCACGAAAGTGGTCCCTTGAGCGCCAAACTTTGTGAAACTATCTGGAAGGGTGATAGGGACCCCTTAGGCCCTCTTTGAACCTCCCCAACCTCCTGTAAGCATTTTCTCTCACCGATCCACCTATGCATAGTCAAAAACAGTGAAAGCACATGCATGATAATTCTAACAACTTATTCAAAAATACAAAAAGATGTTTTCTTCAGATAGTGATAACTTAGATACATGCATTTTACCTTCCTAGAAGTCAATGCCATCTCTTTCAGTAGCTTGCATCCTCTTTTTCGCATCAGTAGGGCTAGCTAGTAAAATTAGGGTTTGCTAGGGTTTGCATTTTCTTTCAGCTTTTCAGTTTCTTTCCGTAAGTAGATTAACTTCCTTTGAGTTAGGTTTCATCCATCAATTAAAAAGCTTATTCTCATAGCTCATAGAAGTTGGCTTAAGCCCCTAGTGGACTTATGCCAGCTGACCAAGTGACAACTACAGCAAGAACTAGTACTTGTACATACAGCACCGTCGCTTCCAAGTTTGCTACGAACTACCAGGTTGGTAAAATTAAAGAAGGGAGTCCCAGGAGTTGTAGCATTATTGCTACAATACTGGGGCCCACCACCCATCTGTCAAGGAAAGCTTTGATGATCTGCTGTAAATATGAGATGCTCGCATCAGGCAGGTTTTTGAACCAACTCTTTACTTTGCCTTGCAAAGAAAGAGCAAAAAGCCTAATACTATCATCTTAGTCATCAACTTCAAAAAGGTCTAGAAAAGTCTCAACATTCTGCACATGCTTCTCAACATTGTCATTCTCGTTGACATTCTTACATTCACTATCAAAACTTGGTAAATATAGATAATAATTTGCATGGAAAGCATGGAGTACAGAAGGTAAAACAAGAGGTTTATACCTATCTAGGATTTTACAAGGTGTAGGAGTATGTACAGAAGGTTTAGAATCAATCTTGGTCTCTTGGGGCTCATCAATTTGAAGACAATCATTATAAAATTCAGAAGACAGGTCTTGATCAAGCTCAAAGGCATGCAAATCTTTGGTATTTACAATCTTTAAGGGGAAGGAATCAAACGCAGGTTGAGGATCTCTTCTCAAACATAGTATACTTTGCAAAGCCTTCTTGACGTTCTCGGGAAAAGAGAAGAAATAATTTATAACAAAGAACAAAATGTCTTGAATGAAATTCCAACTTGAATACTTGATCTATCCATATTGTCCTTTCATGTTTCTGCTGGTCAGGTTCATCCTCCAGTGGAGTCTTTAGATCTGATCTCAAAAATGATTTGGAATTGGCAGGTGAATGATTTCAGCCTTTCCAGTGTCTGATCGTTGTCCACCATCAAAAATCAGATCTAATTTGAAACATGTACTGGGGTGATTGTTTAGATCATATGTTCAGTTTATAAACTAGATTGGAGATTGACTGAAGCAGCTTTCATCTACTTCCGCTAATGCAAAGCAAAAGCGTTTCGAAGGCTACCTGGATAACTTCAGGCTCCGTTTGTAGTCTACAAAGCCAAACAATGAAAATAAACTTTCTTCCCTAGTGAATTTTCCACTATATTAGAGCCTAGATTTACCTCAGGCTGAAAAGGTAAGATTCTAGGTCCACATCAAACCACGCTCAGCCTCGTAGCTAGCCCTATGAGGACAGGAGAGGGCTCTCTCCGGGTCGATCTCAGCAAAATACAATCGATGGGGCTTGAGATGACTGAAATAAAAGCTAATTTTAGGCTAGGTATAAAGTACAAGGGTTTGATTTGAGTGTTTGGGGGTTTTGTGTTGGAAACAGGGAAAGGCAAATTGGGCTCGGGGATGAAGCACAGTTTCTACAGAGTTCTGATTGGGGCAAGGAGGGTAATCGTTTTGATACTTTAAAGTGATTGAATGGATGGATCAAACTGTTGCGGAGCTAAGGAGAGCAAGAGAGTCTCAAGAATTCTCCTTAAACAGATGAAAACATGGAAAATCAAACAAATTTAAAGGCAGAGCATAGAAATCAATCGATTCTACCTTAACACTTCATTTGTTCAATTGTAGAAGATGATAGTAAGGAAAATGATACACATAACAACTTACAATTACTGAGAGAAGCACACCATCAAAACATAAAGCCACATGGATCCCAAACAGTGCTGCAAAACCCTGGTCTTTCCTTAGCCAAAAATGTAGAGAAAATATGTACAATAGTATGCCAAAGCAATCTCAAGTGTCCAACCCTGAAAATGACTAAGAGATTACATGATATATACTAGCTCAACCCATTCCCTTACCTCTAGGGGTCGATCTCATCATTCTAGGAGCTATTTCAACCAATTCTAAACTAAGCACTAAAATCTAGGCAATCAAAACAACTTGCCTCTATAAGGTAGGAAACTGATTCATTCATTAAATTTTCACTTTTTAATGGATGAATCCTCTAGAACAAGTAAAAATATGCCAATATTACATCATGATCCTTCAATTACATCAAGATAGGTCAATAATTACATCAAAAATCAAAACTAGTCAAATTGGCCGAATTTCTGAGCTGGAAGGTGAAAAATTGGGCAAAAATCCTCTGTGCGCAACACCAAATCCTCTGTGCATTATGCCACTTTGGAGCTGAATTTGAGGCACTTCTCGGAGTCCAAATTGAGCTCAAGATAGCTTGTTGGAACGCCCTGCCTATGTACTTTCCAAACCAAGTGGAATTTTTCAATTGGATGTCCATTCACCCCTCCAAAAGTTCAATCTCCCAAGACTGCTTCCTGTGTGTCAAAATAGGGGAAGCGAGGTCATTGTTTGAGTGTTTTTTGACCTTTTGGGGACTCAAAATTTTCCCAAACTTCTTGGCCATGCACCATCAGTCATGATTTTTCATGCCAAATCTAGAAATATAAAAAAATTTCCATTTGGAGCTCCCTAGGAAAAGCACGCGCCACGTGGCGCGACGCACAAGGAGAAAAAGTCTGTTTTTTTAGTGGCAAAATTTGTCAAAATACCAAAAATGCCCCAAATTTCTTGAAATTTGGGCTGGAGTTCCTCCTTTAAGTATCATGTTGGGCTAAATAGGCTTCGGCCAATATCCGAAGGTGATCATGTTCCTTTGGCCTCTTTTTCTTCTTTGTTGCCTTCCTCAATTTCACCTTTAAACTCCTTATTCTCGCTTTGGAACTCATGTTTCGGGCCATATAATGATAAGTCATGCACCTCAACATGGTTTTCTCCCTATTAGCCTTCACCAGCAACTTCTCTAAGTGAATGTTCACTTTCTCTAAAACATAGTCTCGGTCCTCGTCCCTTTGCTTAATCGGTTTGCATCGTGCCGCCATGATGTGCTGGTGTATGAAGTTGTGTATTGCTCTCGTGTAATGTAGTTGGATCCTGCCACCGAGGGGAAAAAATGCAATAAGGGACTATTAGGAAGGGGAAATAATAAGGTATTAGAGGATATTAGGATAAATTTTATTAGGGAAAGGTAGGAAGATTTGAGGGGTTTTAAGTATAGGGTTAGGAGATTTTTTGTAAGGGCTAGGGTTTTGGGGTTTGGGATTTGAATGTAGGAAAGAAAATGTAGGAGAAGGAATTGATGAGCTTAGGGGGGGTAGGAAATGATGAAACAAGGGAGAAATTGGGAAGGAGGAGTGACCTTGATAGCAAAACAAGGATTTTGAAACCCAGAGCAATTTTCCTCTGAGGCACTTTACAAGTAGGGTTTCAAGTTTTTGTTTCAATCATTACCATCCATCAACCACCATACCCTAGCAAAAACTTGGATGAAACACACAAATGGGGGCTTTACCTACTTGTGGAATGAATAATTTGAAATTTGGAGGAAGATTTCAATGAATTTTAGGATTTTTAGCCCAGTGCGCCACGCCTTCCCGGTGCGCCGTGCCAGTGTATTTTTTGCACTGTGGAGAGCAGCCCAATGCGCCGTGCCTTCCAGGTGCTCTGCGTCCTTTTTCAAGAGCCTTTTGGATGCCTTCCTGATGTTCAAATTGGATACAGGATAGCTCGTTGGAAATGTATTTGAGTATAATTTCCAACCCAATTGGAATTTTTCAATTTGGAGTTCACTTTCCCTATCAAAAATCAACTTTCCCAAGACTGGTCAAAATGTACCAAATGAGGCTGCCTCAGGGCAGAGTGTTGTTGCGGTCAACTTTGGAAGGTGTTACTCAACTCCAAATTGCGTTCAGGATAGCTCATTGGAAATATATTTCTGTCTAGTTATCATTTGACTCAACAAGAAAGTCATTTGGCCAACCAAGCGAGGAGAAAACTTGATTTTCCCAAGGTCACTTCAGAGGTACATCAATTCTCCTAAGGCAACTGTATTTTTGACATTTCTCTAAAACCATGACACATGTGTAAGAAGTGGAGGAGTTTTTTCATCCATGGCATGGTTTTGAAAACAACCTCTCTCTGTTTTCCAAAATTCATCTTTTATTGCTCAAAAACATCATTTGAGTAAAACCTACCCTGATGTGTGGAACAAGGGATTTGTCTAAATGAAGCGAAATGAAGGGGATAGGGGGCTTCTAAATTCTTGAGAAAATTTTTGGAAGCGGGGAGGGATGTTATGAAGTAGGGGAAAGTGGAATCTTAGAAATTAAGTGAGGGGAAGCAGCCCAAAAGGGCTAAACACAGGCCCAACCTAGAAAATTGCCAAGTTGTAGCAAGAAACTAGGGTTTGTGCGAAAATACGAAATTTGGGGAATTTTAGTGATGGGAAGTGTTTAATAAGGTACATTATGGATAGGGGAAGGTATATGAACATCAGGATACAAGTTTTTCCGTTGATTTGACCATCCAAGAGAAACTAGCTTCAAAACCCTAGGAGAGGGAAATGAACCTTACCTAGGCGCAACTGAAGTGTGAACAAGGTGTAAAATGACCAAGTGGAACTTGACATGATGATGACAACCCTTTCAATGATGGTACACTCAATTGAATGGTGACATGGATCGTCGTTTGGACAACTTTGACAAGAGCGAAAACAAACGCTAGACCTAATACCTAGTGATCAAATTTTGCTTGAAGGCTCACTGAAATGACAAAATTTGACCTTGAAACCTTAAAATCATTTTGTAAGAGCATGTTTGATCACTGGAGGAAGGCTACAAAGGCTGAAACTAACACTCCCAATCCTCCATTGAAACATCATTCTAATTTTGATTTTGATTCTACAAATTCATCCTTTGATTCCATGCCCCCTCATCCTCATATTGCCATCATGTTAGGAACCAATGCAGGTGCATCAACCCAGGGAAATCACCCAAGTGCCAACTAGGGTACCCCCATTAGCGGAACCTCAATCAGTGTGGGCACTCCAACTCCTTTACTTTCATTTTTCGTTAATTTAAGTCTCCCAGTTTTTAACCAGCTTATCAATGATCCTCTTCTCCACAATTCCACATGGCTAGAAATTCCTAGAAAACTCCCTTCAGACATCTCGAAGTTTGAGGGTAATCCTGGAGAAGACCCAACCGATCATGTTCACTCCTTTCATATATGGTTTTCATCCAATTCTATTACTGACGACTCCATTCATCTTCGGTTGTTCCAATGCATTCTCATTAGAGTTGCGGTGAAGTGGTATGTAGACTAGCCCAAAGCAACCCATTCCACTTTAGCAAATCTTGCCACAACCTTTCTTTCATATTTTAAGTTACCTCTCTAGTATGATACTGGTACTAAAATTTTCAATTCATTCCATCAAACTTCTACCACTCGCCTTTCCAACCATGTTCAGGAATGTTGTAGAAGAAGGAGCATATTTCGAGCTCCTAACTTCAAAGACCGAGTCTATATGGATTTGTTTCTTAGATCTTTATTGGCCACCATTGAAAAATATTTCGCTTCTCACTTTCCTCAATCCATGGAGGAATCTCTCCATATAGCCCTCAAATTTGACCTTATTTATGCCTAGTCAGGTTACGTTTACATTGTCATCCCCAATCTACCTTGGCCTAGTGCTGCTAATGCATTGGGAACATCTCATACCGAGAATGGAATTGTTGGAACCCTTTCACACCCCCAACCATATGCTCCTCCTCAGATGAGTTATGGCCAACCTCAGGGAGGGACTAATCCCATGTACAATTATCCCTCCCCCAATCCTTATCAGGGCACTCCTTATCCAGGTCTGAGCACACTATATACATTTCCCCATTTGCATCAATCGATGCTAGTGCCAACTGTTGCACCGCCTACTTATGCCAATGTTTCTCCATCCCCATATTATATGTATGCACATCCTAATGCTCCAGCTCCTTCGACACCAATGCCTCATCCCCCCATGCATGCTCCACCTCCACCGCAGCAATAATCTCCTCCACAAGGATAAGTGTACGCTTAGCGGAGTGGTACCAATCCCCTAAATCCTAAGAAAACAAACAAGGGGAAGGGAAATAGGAGCCAACAACAACAAGGTAATCAAGGCAACTAGGGTGCTCCACCCAATGCCCCTCAGGGTCCTCCACCTAACCTCGCAACCAAGTAATAAGGCAGCTAGCTCAAGCAAAACAAGGGTCTTTGTATGAACAAAAATTGTGCTTGTTGTGGATTCTATGGTCATTACACTCATGAGTGTCCCATATTACCTCATATGCGGAAAACATGGCAAGCTTAAGCACCTTCTCAAGGATCACAACCTTCCACTCCTCCTCCCCCTCCTACTTCATCTCCAAACTAAAGTGTCTATCGAGCCTCTATCATCACCCAATGGTACCTTACATATCCCAAACTAAAGTGTCTATCGAGCCTCTATCATCACCCAATGGTACCTTACATATCCCTCAACCTAAGGTTGTGGGCATACCCAAGATCCCCAAAGGTTTGTTACATCAAAATGATGCTTCTGCCAAAACCACCCATACATATAACATAGTGTATGACTTGGTGTAGTCTCCTATTGCCATGTCAATGCTGGAAGTCCTCCAAACATGCCCATCACAATGAAAAGCTCTACTATATGCTCTAAGCATCATAGATCCTCAAGAAAATCAGATGGTTGTCTTCCATGTTGAAAAGTTGGATAACCCTCCTTTACCTTCATCCACTGCTTTCAAAATTCCAGTCTCCATTTGAAATGCCCTTATCGAGTGGTGTATCATTGACGAAGGTGCATCCACCTATGTGATGGCTGCCATTGTTTGGAAACAACTTGGTTCACCTAGCCTATCTCCATCCATCATCACTTTGTGTGCATGGGGTGGTCACCCTTCACAGCCCCTTGGCTTATATCACAACTACCCAATCACAATTGCTGGCAAGACCATCTATATTGACATCGAAGTCATTGATGCTCCCCTTGACTATAACATCCTTTTGGGTTGTATTTATACTTATTTCATGTCATATGTCGCATCTGCAATTCACCATAATATTTTCTTTCCCCACAATGGAAAGATCATCATTGTTGATCAATTGACATATTAAGATCCAAAAGCCCAGACTTCACCTCAGACCAACATTTTTTCTGTGGATGACAATAAGATTGTCTCATCTATTTTTCCAATAGATTATACAGATTCCTATTTACTTGGTGCTTACTATGCCCCCCCCCCCGCCTACTCCTTCTAATCCTATCTCATCTAGTGTTTGCATGCTCCAAGCATCTTGTACCACCCACAAATGGGTCGCTATGCCTTCCTAGTAGTCTACACCTTCCTAACATGTTGTGGCTCACTCAACCATGCCTAATAATAAAACTCCTCAAGGACCACCTCCTTTTGCTAGTGTCTCTCCTAATATTTTTCTTCCTAGGTCGATTCCCCCAGCTCTTAACCATAAATGAGTTATTCCTCCAGTTCATTACCCTTTTGTTCAAATATCATTCTTGTTTCCACCTCCCAGAGTTTATTCGACACCTGCCATGGCTACATTGAGTCTACCTAATATCACCCCAGGGATCATCAGTTGAAACCTTACACTGCTTTGACCTCAGTCCTACCCCCTGCCTTTTATTTAGTTCCACAAAAAACTTAGTAGGAGTCTATGCCTACTATGAAAGCATTTGGCAAGGGGGGGAAATCCCAAAACAAGGGATTTCAAGACAAGTCTCCCCCAGAAACTCTAGTTGCCTCTAAGCCCCCAAAGCCTCTTCCTCCTTGCACTTTGTGTGATGTTGTTGACCATGCCACCAATAACTATCCTAAACTCCCTCACATTAAATAGGTTATCACTAATACCTATCCTGATCCTAACATCCCTGAGGTCCATGTAACCTTGCCTAAATTCGTTAAGAGAATTCGCTCATTACACAAAAACCACCCTTGTGCCTTGTGCAATAACTATGGCCATTATTACCATCACTGCCCACGTCTTGAAGATTTTCATGATAAACTTCAAGTACTTCACGAAATAGAGGCCACTCATAATGAGTCCACTTCTCCTTTACCTGTGGATTCTGATCCCACCCCTACTCTAGAACAAGAGGTCCCCCAACCAGCCATTGTGATCCCTCCCCCTAATGTCGAGTTAACAGATAGTTCTTCTCCCGTCCTATACCTATCATCATTCATGAGATCTCTCCCTTAGAACTTCATAGATATCTCCTCTCATGATTTTGTTGAACCTCCTTCAGTGGACACATCTGTCTCCACATCGGTAGATACTCCACTTACTAGTCATCTATCTCTCAGCCTTGACGATGCGTATGTGAATCTCGTTTCTCATGAAGATGCTTCAGGTATCTCTTCCTCTTCATGTGATATTTCTTCCTCTAGTATTCCCATCTTCCACTCTAATGAAGACATTATGGAAGCTATTACCACCCCTTATTATCATTAGGATGATATGCACCATCATGCATACTTCCTTCTGTAGCAAACCCATCACCAATATGTTGTGGAGTCCAAAGACTTCATCCATCATGAAGTTGATAATTGGTTCAATTACCCCTTACTTCAAACCCATGAATTCAAACGACATCCAACTTGTGGCCATTACATTACCACTCAATGTTTGGGTAAGGAGCCATCCACTTTTGAGAGTCCAAGAGAAGCAATTCTCCCCAACCCTCGTAGTGCATATGTTAGTGTCTACTCTAGTACCATTATTCTTCCCCATTTAGAAGAACTTATAGAGTCTCATATCACTTTAGATCACTCTCGGGGTGATCCACTTACTCATTCCTCCATCTTACCTCAACAACCCAGTCCCTTAGACATTTTTGTTGTTCAACCACCATTTTTCTAGGTGAACATTAGTTCATTCTCTTTAAAGCCACTCTTTGATATAGTGACACCATGTATGGGAACCTAGAAGTTTAGTCCATTTGATTCATATATGCAGTACCAAATGATATTGGCAACACACCATTTCCTTTCTCTAACTATATATATCCATTCTTCCCATAAGAAGCCATCCATAAACAAATGAAGAACTATTAGAAAATGATATATTACAGAGAAATGGAACACATAAAATATGTTGCATAAAATATAAAGACATAAAACACATAAAACAAGAGAGACATAGATATACATGGTTCACCCAGTTTGGGATACGTCCGGGGAGAAACAGCCAACCCTTCCTTTTATATTATCCATCAAACTGAAGAGATACAACCTATAGTAGACCCATTGTAATTCCCTCTTCACTCTTACACAATCTCCTCTCTCTTTCTCACTCAGAATATAGATCTACATAGATGCAATACAATTCCCTGATATATAGTGAGGGGTTACCTTCTAGGGCAAAAATCCCTAAATTAAACATAACCTTTACCATCATATCTCCTCCTAATGAATGGCCCAGATTGACTACGAAATTACAACATTTTATAAGGAAATTTTACATCTATTTTTAGCTTCGACGGTGCTGCCCCTGATCCCCCACCAAGGGGGGGCTCCCAAAGATAGTTGTTGCCCCCCCCTTGGACCCCCCTTGCAGCATACATTTTACGGGCAGAATTTCTGCCAAATTATGAACTTGGGTCCACTATGGCGATACCTCTTAAAAAATAAGATAATCAGGCTCCACACCCAACAATCTCCCACTTGGAGATTGATTATAGAAACTCCACCACTACTTCATTTGCTGGAAAATGACTCCACTTTCTACCTGGTTGTTTCTCATCTTCCTCATCATACTTGAAGACCAATTGAAATTGAGTAGCATCTCAGTTTCTCCCTGGTTACAACTTTTGTTAACATATCTGCAAGATTCTAGCTAGTGTGTAACATTTCCATCTTCAATTGTCCATCTTCCAATGCTGACCATATGAAATTGTACTTGAGTTGTATATGTTTAGTCTTGGAATGAAATGCAGAGTTCTTTTCAAGATGTATGGCACTCTAGTTGTCACTGTATACCCTGCCCAACTCCAGCTTCTTACCCAATTGATCCAAAAACCTTTGTAGCCAAATAATTTCTCTAGTAGCCTCTGTAGCAGCAACATACTCTACTTCCATTGTTGAGAGTGCAACAACACTATCTAGGTTTGAAACCCAGCTAATAGTTGTTCCACCTACAGTAAACACATACCCTGTGGTTCTCCTCCTGTTATCTCTATCACCCACCATATCTGCATCAACATATCCCTGTAGAGCAATGTTTGAACAACCAAATCATAATGCTTGGTTTGTGGTACCTCTCAAATACTTGAGAATCCACTTCACTACCATCCAATGTTCTTTTCCTGGATTGTTCGTGTACCTACTTACAACTCCCGCTACATGTGCAATATCAGGCCTTGTGCAGACCATTGCATACATTAAGCTTCCAACTGCTGATGCATATGGAACTTTAGACATATAATCCATATCTTCCTGAGTCTTGGGACACATTTCCTTACTTAGTTTTAAATGGATAGCCAAAGGTATACTAATTGGTTTTTCATTTTGCATATTAAACCTTTTCAACACCTTTTGTATGTACTCAGTCTGAGACAATGTTAATTTGCAATTCTTCCTGTCTCTAGTTATTCTCATACCAAGGATTTGTTTTGCAGCACCCAAATCCTTCATTGCAAATGAGTTTTGCTAATTTTATTTTGAGCACATTTATTTCTTACATGTTAGAACCTACAACAAGCATGTCATCTACATACAATAACAATATAATATAATTGTCATCATTTTTTCTTTTGAGATAAACACAATGATCAGAGTGACATCTAATATAACCTCGTTCAAACATAAACCTGTCAAATTTTAGATACCACTGCCTTGGAGCCTATTTTAAGCCATACAAGCTCTTCTTCAATCTGCACACTAGTTTCTCCTTCCCTTTTACCTCATATCCTTATGGTTGCTGCATATATATCTCTTCTACCAAATCCCCATGGAGAAAGGTTGTCTTTACATCTTACTTCTCAAGATGCAAATCTTCAGCTACTACTAGACTTAAAATACTTCTGATTGAAGTCATTTTAACAACAAGAGAAGATATCTCATCAAATTCTATACCCTTTTTCTATGCAAACCCCTTCACCACAAGTCTAGCTTTATACCTTTTCTACCTCCATATTCTTCCTTCAACCTGTAAACTCATTTACTCTGCAATGTTGTTTTACCTGCAGGCAACCTAACTAAGTCCCAAGTTTGGTTATGTGCTAAGGATTCCATCTCTTCTTTCATGGCTTTCTCCCACTTCTTCCTGGTTTCTACATGCAATGCTTCTTCATGACATTCTTGTTCACCAGAATCAGTCAACAATACATAATATAATGAAGGAGAGTATCATTCAGGGGGTCTACTTATCCTAGTAGATCTTCTAACACCACTTTCAGGCATTTAAGGTGGTTGTTGTTGTTCTAACTATTGATCTTTATGATTTTCAGGCACCTTCACTTTTTATGTGATCTCATCAAGCATTGTGTATTCTTTGTTTTATTTTTTCTATTTCTTTTCCTACATTTGATCCTTATACAAAACCTTTTCATTGAATATGACATTTTTGCTCCTAATTATTTTGTGTTTTTCATAATCATAAAAGTGATAACCAAAATCATCAACACCATATACAATAAAGGTACATTTCTTTGATTTTGCCTCAAGAATTTTTCTATTTTCTTTATTAATGTGGACAAATGCTTTGCAACCGAAAGTCTTTAAAAATGAGCAGTTTACCTTTTTACCTATCCATGCCTCCTCTGGAATACCACCATCCAAGGAACTTGAAGGCCCTCTATTTATTAGATAAACATTAATATCTACAGCATCTGCCCAAAATTGTAAAGGCAATTTTGCATGCAATCTCATGCACCTTACACGCTCCATGATTGTCTTGTTCATCCTTTCTGACACACCATTTTCATGTGGTGTTCATGGAAATATCTTCTCTCTGTGAATTCCATTCTCTTAAAAGTAGCTATCAAACTCTTTTCTCCAATATTCACCTCCATTATCTTACCTAAGACACTTCAACCTTTTTCCTATCTCATTTTCAACCAAAGATTTCTATTTCTTGAAAGTATCAAATACATCATATTTATTTTAAATACAATAAATCCAAGTTTTTCTGGTTTCATCATTCATAAAAGTAACATAATTACGAGAGTCGCCAAGAGGTGACACCTGAGTAGGTTCCCATACATATGCACACAAGCTCTAATTTTTCGCTGTTATTTTCTTTCCCAACTCTAAGGAATCTAACTCTCTTCTGTTTTCCATAAACACAATTCTCACAGAATTTTAAATCAACATGCTTCAAACCTAGGAACAAATTTCAGAGTGAAGAATCTTCATCCCCTTCTCACTCATGTGCCCAAGCCTATGATGCAAAAATTTTGTATCTTCTCCTATATAGGTTAAAGCATTAGCTAAATTAGTAATACCATTGCATAAATATAATGTACCAACCTTTTCTCCTTTTGCTATTACCAGGGTTCCTTTAGGTTTTATCTGTAAAAGTAGTTACACAACCTTCACCTCCTAACTTCCCTGCTCAAATTAGATTTTTCTTTAGATCTAGAACATGCCTTACCTCCTTTAATAGCCATTGATTTCCATTCTGATGTTATATGAAAATTGTACCCATTCCAATGATTTTACAAGGTTTATCATCACCCAATCGAACCTGTCCAAAATATCCTTGAACATAATCATGAAAATGTTTCCTATCAGGTGTGGCATGGAATGAGGCCCTTGAATCTACCACCCAAGCATCAATAATATTTTCTAATGAGAATCAAAGCATATTGCAACACATCACCTATTACATTCGCTTCATGATTGTTTTCTTACTGCACGTCTCCTTCTTTTCCCTTCCAAGACTTGCAGTCTTTCTTCAGGTGTTCTTTCTTCCCACATTTCCAGCAGAGTATCCCTGATTTGGACTTGGATCTACCTTTCCTTGACTTACTACGATATCTCGGGCTCTCTCCTCTTTCAATTTTTCTTCCCCTAGTCTTTGTAGTCAAAGCGTTACCTGATGTCTCACTAGAGATTTTCCGTTGCATTTCCTCACTAAGGATTGCACTGAAAACAACATAACTTTAAAGTACTAGATCCAAAGACAAAGTTACTAATTACTAAACCATTCCAACTTTCTGGCAATGAGCACATAAATAATAGAGCCCTAACTTCATCATCAAAAGTTACCCCTATAGAACTTAACTGATTGGTAACTATATTTAATTCATTTAAATGATCAACAACAAATCCACCTTCTGACATCTTCATATTAAATAAACGATTCATAAGAAATACCTTATTTGAGGCCAAGGGTTTTTCATATAATTTGGCCAATACCGACATTAAACCCTTTGTTGTCATTTCCTTTGAAATATTAAATGCTACCGACACTACTAGGCACAACCGTATTGTTCCAAGTTCCTTTCTGTCAAGAATATCCCATTCTGTGTTTGTCATACCTGTCAGCTTCTTTGTCTTTATGCTCAATGGTAGGTATAGATCATTCTGATATGGATAATCTTCCATATTCATCTTCCATAGTTGGTAGTTTTGACCGTTAAATTTTTTGACCCTAAACCTACGATCTTCCTCCATTGCTCCCACTCGAACCAGGAACACTTCTCTCCTGCGAGTTTATCAACCCAATAGACCTTCGGTTCTAGTACTAGTTGTTAGAAAATTATATATTACTAAGTAATGGAACACATAAAATATATTGTAGAAAATATAAACACATAAAACACATAAAACAAGAGAGACACAGATATACGTGGTTCACCCAATTTGGGCTACATCAATGGAGAAACAACGACTCCTTCCTTTTATATTATCTAAGAAACTGGAGAGATACAACCTACAGCATATCCATTGCAATTCCCTGTTCGCTTTCACACAATATCCTCTCTCTTTCTCACTTAGAATACAAATCTAAATCGACGCAATACAATTCCCTCATATATAGTGAGGGGTTGCCTTCTAGGACAAAAAACCCTAAATTAAACATAACTTCTACTATCATATCTTTGCCTATTGAATGACCCAGATTGACTACGAAATTATAACATTTTAGAAGGAAATTTTACTGCCCCCAATCCCCCACCAGGGGGGGGGATCCCAAAGATCACAACCACCCCCTCGAACTCCCTTTGTAGCATACATTTTATGGGCATTGTTACTGCCACATTACGAACTGGGGTCTAATGTGGAGATACCTCTGAATAAAGAATATAATCAAGCTCCACACCCAACATGAACCACATTGTGCATAACCATATTATGTACCATCATCAAAATGTGTTTGGAGTTCACTACTCTAAATACATTTGGTATGCCCATAGCATACTCCGTCTATCCATTCAGGGAGGTGCATATGCCCCTACATCTCCTCAACATCCTTTGGATGATCTCGTGCTAGTTGGGCTGAGATGCTTTAATCCCTTAGTTGAGCACTTGGAACACAATGGAACTCCACAAATGCCTCCTGCTAGGGGGCATCATTCCCACCTTTTCATACCAGATCAGTCCCCTTGATCACATATGCTTGGGGTAAATATCCCATGCTTGGGGGTATGATTCCCCCCCTGCCAAAGACAACTTATCACTTGATTAACATAAATCTCGGCCTAGACCCCAACGATCTAGGTATGGTCAATTATCCTTTCATTCCTTGGATAGTTTGTCTTCCAGCCTCTCCGATGAGCCATATTCACATCACATATTTTATATCATTGATACTACACATTCAAACAATCTACTCTATGTGATGCCACATTTACCATCCAATCCCCATGACAAACGCGATGGGCATGGATGATCCTAGACCTTCTTGAGTAGTTCATTCTTGTGGTCCTTTATTACCTTGATTCTTCATCAGGAACCCTTCTTCCAAGAAGCATTAAGGCCATCCTTAGACAAGTAAGGTCATCTACCTTAAAGTTGTAGATCCTAATTCCGATGGTCGGTTTGTCTGCTATGATATCCACAATATTTAGGGCCTTCTCCTCCTCTCCAAATTCTCCACAGCTCATTAGGAAAGTTAATTGGATTTGGAGGAAACTTCCATTTTATACGAAAAACCCTAGTTTTTTCGTCACCCACTGCAACCAAACTATAGCCCTCTTTGATGAATCGTCAGCATCTTTCGAAAGATCTCACCGAGTTTTATAATGAGCCTCTCTTGGTTTTTTGTAATTTGACACTTCACCCAAAATCCATTCCTTCCATGAAGTTTCACTTTCCCACCCTTTAAAATTGGATCTCTTCATTTTAGACACTCGTTCTCTAGCACCACTTTACCTTTGTATTGGTTGACTCTCGTGTCGATTTTCATCATGACTAACCATAATTTACTCATGCTTTTATGATCCCCAACGAGCCTCCCCCACATGGCAGCATCATCGAGTCACCCTTGTTCAAAGCATTTGAGATGTGTCACCCTTGTACTTATGGAGTCTATTTTGAGTCCACATTGCATCCCATTACAGTGTTTCATTCTTCGTCATGCTAAATTTATTCCATTGTACTTACATTTGGCCTCCAGTTCTTCTACTTTATCTTTACCAAACCCCTATTTCATTCATTGACCATCTCCTCCGGATTCGAGTCAGTTGCTGCCAGGTCAACCATTTTTTATGCTCTGATAAGGGAAGCCATCAGTTTGTCATCCATCATGTTTCCTTCCATCACCATCCCTGGTGTCATTCCATTAGTCACTCTGCTATGTTTCCTCATGCCTTTGTTGAGGATTCCTCATTTCCTTACTCTGGCGGGCTCTCTTCTATTGACCTCAACACATTTATTCTAGAAGCGTATTCTAGAGGGAAGCACACCTTGGTTCTAGCTTTCATATTTGTTCGATGCCTTGGATCAGGTAAAGGAACTCATTATTGCCCTTTGTCTTGGTTTTTTCTCACTTCCTTGAAATCAGCTCCTTATCACACGATTGAGATTCATGTGCTTAACAGTTCAGTGATCCAAACGATTATCCTAGTGATGCCCGGGTGTCTGTGAGATGTTTCAGACCTCATGAGGGGGTGGCTCTTCAAGTATCCCCCCACATGTCCGAATGACCACAGATGTTGATCCAACCTCTGATGCAGTTCTAAAAGATTAGATGGGTCCATTTTCTGCCACTTGCAGCGCCTATCGCATGCATTTCTCCTCCAGACGATCCATTCAAATTTTCAGAGCCCTTTCTTGTTCAGCAGGGCTTTCCTAGTTGTGATCCCCTCCTCCTCATCATAGTTTGAGGGGCATTCTATGTCATGCACTCAGATATTATTGTATTCAGTTCTGACCTATATGTTTTTCTCAAGCGCATTATGCATATGGGATCCGTTGTATTATTTTCTAGCCCATTCGTGCTAGTGTATCATGTATCATGTACTTCATATCTCAGTCCCACATTGTTGGGCTCACCATTATTCTTTGTACTCAGTTATCTTGGCGGGTATGGGTATGCTTCCTCTACCACATTTGAGATCATGTACTACCACATAAAAGGATATTTCTATCGCTATTGTAGGTCTCTCCCCCTTCGTTATTTGTCCATCCTTGACTTGCTTCAGATCTCTCTCTCTCTCTCTCTCTCTCTCTCTCTCTCCCCCCTTTTGGTGTCTTATGGAAGTGTAATCTACAACGTATTTCGGTCATACAATTTTCTCCCAACACTCATGTGTGTGGGGGCAATCTGTTATCACCAAAAAATGATCACCCAACTATTTCTAATTAGATGGATCGAAATACATCATGTGGATTTAATTTTACCATAGTAAAATCACTTTCACTATGGGAAATAATTTATTAAACCACTTTTATTAAATTATTTTCTTATTTAAATCAAAAAACCCCATGAGAATGATTAGATAAATCATTATTTTTTTAATTTTCTCTAGGAATTATTATTTAATAATTATTCCTTGTCACATTTGACTAAATCCCTTAGGAATATTTAAATAAATCGTTATTTATTTGTATTTCCTTATTTTTGTTATTAGAATAATTATTAAATCGCTATTTAATAATTATTTTGATTTCACACCTTTCTTGTTTCTCGCAAAATAGTTAATAAATCATTTTATTTGTTAATTATTTCTAAATAAAGGAATTTAACCATTTTAAACTCCTTTTCCCTCTCCAATAAATATAATAAAGTATTCCAAGTAGTTAGATTTGAATTTGGTCAATAATATTTTAATGTTCTCCATTTTTTAGATTAACTCCATTCTTTGCTATATAAAGGAGGGTTTTTCATTCATTCCTCACCATGATCATTACCATCGTCAAAATTATCGTCATTTTTCTTGAGCTCCAATTTGAGTTCTCCACTTTTGTTTGGGTTTTTCACATGATTGAGAGAGGGAATTCTATTTCTAAAGAATCAAGGATATCAAAGGACCCATCCCACCATGGGGGACTTAAAGACCAATCTGTAGATCTCCTTCACCAGGTGTGATCAATAAAGATTTATTAATTTAAAATCGTTTTTCCACTGGGTTATTATTCTAGATACATTATTTTGTTTCTATTTGTTTTGGAACTTGTTTTATTTTACTGCAGACTTCCCAAACACACCCTTCACCACTTTGTGCATACATTTGCGGTTGAAAATACTCAGTTACATGTGTGTGACCAAGAAAAAGAAACCCTAGATCCGTGCAAGCTTCAACCCTGTAGTTTCTGACCCTTGTTCCAACCAAGACAATAGAAGAGAAGAGAAGATGGGTTGATCAATGTCCAAATGAGCTTGAGGTCTCTTATAATTATAGACTTCCATGAGGGTCCACTTGATGTTGATGCCAAACTATCTAATTGTACATATGCATAGGGCTAACCTGACCCAATATAGATAAGTGGGAACATAAATCAAAAGCCAACTTCTTCTTGTCCAAATGAGGTGATATTTAGGTTGATTTTGGTCATCTCAAAGAGGGGAATCTATTGCAATTATTAGATTCATCATATGATGTGTCCAAAGTGTAATTTAACCATAGTTACATAATTTTAACAATGTGACTACATTACACTTGATCATTGCTTAGATTTGAAAGAGATAGATGAGGTAGATCAAGGGACAAGGGGTCATGAAAAAGAGATGGTAAAGGATGAAAGTTAATCAAATCAGATTAAAGACTTAATTTATGAGTAGCAATATCATATTGCAGAATGGAGAAGTTATTCTTCACCATAGGCTTCATGAACCGTTCAATGATTCCTCCATGGGATCTAAATCATGAAAAACAGAAGAAGGATGAGAAGATGGATTATGAAATTGATTTGCAGATTTCCCAAATTTATTATCATTTCAAGGAGGCACCTGCATTAGGACTGGAAAAGGAGTAGCACAAGGAAATAAAAGGAATATGAGGTTCCTCCTCTAAAATTAGAGGTGTCTCATGATTTACAAGAGTTAGGGAAGTAGAAACGTCGGGAGGTTTAGATTCATAATGCAAAGAGATGTGAACCAAACGCTCAAAAATGTACTTAAATAAATCCCAATTTGTGTCTTCTCCAAGAAATTCATAAAAAAGGTGAAGAAGTCAATCAGAGAAATCCTCAATGGATTCATTACACTTCATTCTTAGTTGATTGATTCTTTTATAAACATCTCAGTAATCATATCTATCAAAGGCTTGATAAATCTCCTTGAGGAAATGATGAAAATAATGGATGGAAGTAGATGGCAAGGTATGACACCATTGATTAAGACAACCTTTAAGGGTGAGAAATAAATCCACACAAGAAAAATCTTCATCATTGATTTTGTAATATTCACAAAATTTAAGAAAATTAGAAATGTGCTTGGTTATGGATGTTAAATCCTCACCATCAAACCTCAATTGAGATAAGTGACAAAGAGGCTCATCGAGGATTAAAATTTTACCAAGGGACATGTTCAAAAAAACACCCTTGGAGTATGATTTCCGGATGAGCCATTTCAGATAAGAGGTTCAAAACAGACTCAACATGCACAACTTGTCATCTAGCCCTCCTTATAGCACCATTTTGTTTATGGTGTTGCAAATCCATCAACCAAGGGGGTCTCCCCAATGTGAATTCCTCACACTATTTAGAATAGGAGCCCCATTTGGAGTATCGGCCCAGTTGCCATATATTCTTATAAATGTTCCTTGGCTTTAGCTATCAACAAGAGAGAGAGGCGTGTATTTGTCTTTGTGAAGAGAAAGTAAGTGTGTCTGGTGAATGTTCGGTTGTAGGTGTGTCAAGGTTCTTTTACTGTGGAGGGAAGTGAAAGTGGGCCTCTAAGAGAACGGTAATAGTACCATCCTAGTAGAGGCACACACAAGTGAAAATATGTTATGAAACCAACTCAAGAAAAGATAGAAAAGATAGATCAACGCCTTAGAATTCAGCCTCTTCGAGGGGCCAACCTCCTTTACATTACATAAATGAACAATTCTTGGATGATTGAAATGAAAAGACCTCCTTTCTATATATAGGAGTCTAAGGGGTCATAAAATAATCATAGCCTACATAAAAATAATAATGTAAGGGCATAATAATAACAATAGTGGGCTTCTATGGGGCACAATAGTAACAATATGGGCACAATAGGGGCACAACAATATTAATAAGGGGTACAAATACAATAGTAATGGGGTAATCACTATTATTATGGGGACCCAACATGTTGCCTACCACCTGCACCAACTGCTAATTTTGCGACACCAATTCGTCGCGTTGCAAGCTGAGTTGTTCCATGTTTAACTTTTTCTCACTGAGGACTTGGATTGCGCGGCTCTCCCTAGCGTGCATCTCTACCATTATCCCATCTTGTAATAGATATAGTGTCTCACATGGAAGGGCAGCTAGATTAAGGCTAAGGCCTTTCATCATGCTAACTGAAAATCTATCAGCCTCATTCGTTGTCACTAGGGCCCCTTCCGGCAACACTATTGTGTTTTCCATCCTTGCACACATCATCTGCTCTACTACCGAGGATCCTACTGTGAGTTTGGTTGAAAGGGTACCCACCTGAGGGGGACACACCTGTAACTCCTGCAACTGTGCCCTAAGGGCCCCCAACATAGTCTGGTGCTTCTGCATAAAATCCTGAAGATCCTCATTGGTGACACTGCTCACTGTCTCTCTAATGTCATGGAGATCACCCTCGGTTAGGGTGACTGGATCAATGGCTAATTTTGAGGCCTTGATATTCTTCCCCGATCCTACTCTCTTGGTCGTGTGTGGGCGCTTCAACTGTGTGGATGCGGTCCCTGGGTCTGCGCTTCCTTCTGTTGTCTTTGCTTCCTCTACCTCCTACCCCTGTGAGGATGTTGCTTGGCCCTCGCCCGCCTTCGCAGTTGATTCTTGTGTTGCGGCTACTTCTATGGCCTTTTTCTACTTGGCGGCTTTCTGCATTGCTTCCTGCGTTGCTCGTACCTCAATTGTTGTTGTTTCCTTCTGCCTTTTCTCGGCCAACTGTGTGATGCGCAACTTGGCATCATCCTTCTTCTCATGTACTGTCACCCTCTCAAGTTTTGCACGATCTGGGGCACGCAATTCCGAAGGCCATGCCTACAAGATAGTGAAAATGGTGTCGTCGGTGGCTACAAAAGTTAGCTCTGTCCACTGCTTCGTTGTGTCCTTACACGCCCTGGTGTATATATCATGCATGTCAGCTTTGAATTCTGCAAAAATCTGCAGACTGTTGTACACCATGGGTGATAAGCACGGCTTCCAATTAATCCACATCCAGATGTTCATATCCATGAGCACCTAGAATATCTTGTTGTCATGTATCCTTTTCACATCCTTCGTGGCCCAGAGTAAAGCGTACTTCACAGCCTCTAGTAAATCTCTATCAATTGTGGAGAATTAACTAACCTCCAATAGTTCCCTTGCTATGAGCACTATGGATAGAAACAACCATGCATATTGGTAGGTTTTACCCTGCTTCTGGGCTTTGTGATAATTCTTTAAGAATTATGTTCAGAGGAATTTATCCCAGTTAAACTGGACCCCCTCCATGCACTGCTCTACCAGTGCGATCACCGGTACAGGTACCTCATCTGTGTGGCACTTTTGTATAACTTTGCCGGCCAGGATTTGTGTTGCTATGTGTATCTCTTTGTCCTTGATGTTGGATATGGTGTAGCCCCTCTTCTTCTTCTCCAGCTTTTATTTCGTCTTCATGGCCTCCACGAGGGCCAAATCACTACCCTTCCCTTCTAATATGGTCGTGGGGTCCTTTTCTTTGTATGGTAGCCTTAAAATGCAATGGATTAGGTTTTCCGTGAGGGGGATAGGCTCCTCCAACCATAAATACCCATCATGCACCTGGCAGAGTAGCCACTTGATGACGAAAATGGTTATTGGGGCATGGTGGAAATGCAACACCCATAGCAAGTTTAGTAGCTCGGCCTTTTCCACTCTGCACAACCACTTCTGTGGCTCTAACATTGTCACCACCCCTGCATTGTTCTTCTTCATGAGATTCCCAGTCTCCAGGTGATGGAAATTCTCACAGTCATTGAGGTCCCAATATTCAAACTTCATGGTTGGCATGCAGCCTAGGTGCGTGCCTTCAAACATAATGTCGTCTGGGAGGAATGGGGTCTGGAGTGAACTCTTGGTTTCATCTAGGTCCTTGGGCACTTTGGCCTTCCCTTTTTGTGGGGGAGATATACAGGCAGTTTTATCATGGAGTGTGTAGGCTGAATATCCTCCTCCATGCCTTCATCTTCTTCCTCTACGATGATAAGGGCCTACAAATCTTCTTCCTCCTCATCTGTTTCTATCGTGACAACTTTCCCCTTTTATTCCATTGATAGTTTGTTGTGTAGCAGGTTCCTCGGGAACACATGTACTACAACCATTGCTTGTTTATCCTTCTTGGGTCTTGGCATACGCGGTGATTTGAGGATCTCTGCCACAACCCCGACACCTTCTGGAACATCCTCCACAATTGGGATCTGCGCGGCCTCGTCGGTGGTTACCTCCTCTATTCCTAGACCATCCTTAGTTGTTGTCATTGTATTTAGGCTGTAATCTGTCGCTCGTGAATCTAGGGGCTCAATCAACACTTGGCTCACAATGCTCAGTGCTCTGCTCAATCGCTCAATTCTCATGACCAAGTGTTGTTTGCTGGGCAACCCTTCGCATTTTATAGCACCTTTTGAATTCGAATTCGACCGTTCCCCCCAATTCTGGTTCATTAATGTGTTATTGGCGTCAGATTTTCCAAAATCTTTCCCATAAGTCATATCTTAAATGTCCTCCTCCCTTTCCATTTGGCATCAAGTCAATCATCCCATCGTGAACAATGACTTCAACAATCACTGTCTAGCCAATCCATGTAGCAACACAGTCCCTCGTGTGCAGTTGCGGACCTTGTGATTCTCTGCTTTTGTGCGCATCTCCAACATCGTGAAACACTCGAGTAGGATATTTTATAGTCCAGTGCTCCCTTCCAACTTCCTAGAACTCTAATACTATCCTTCCCTTCGCTAGTCAGGTGGTCGCACCACCCATGTGGAGCGCCATCTAGTCCTCCATCATGGTTCTTGGAGAATCCCCACCTTCTATGGTTGCGCACTTCCTCATTTGCAATTCGCTACCCTTGTCACTACACTTAGTAATATGTGGCCCAAGCCAAGGCATCAGACTAACCAATTTACGGCAATAATTCTAAAACTTATCAGTATGATCGTACACACCTTTCCTTATCATCCTAGCTTTCTCGATGAGAAACTCTTCCTTTATCCCGTCTTCCATCTTCTTGACCTCCGCGTCCATCAAAGCAATTTTCTCTCTTAACCGTACCCTTTCTTTTTCAAGTTCACGAAGTTTAAGGTTTCCCTGTTGGATTTCTTCCTCAAGTCTCATGTGTTCTATCTCTTGCAGTTGTGTGATTCCTTCTTTCCGGGCTTTGTGAACCATTGTATCTACGGGTTCTGTCATGTGCAGACTAGGCTTTGCCTGCTCCATATGGATTATAATATCTGCTTCATACTTCAGCATTAGAAGTGCCCGCGTGGTCAGAGTTTTGCACACGATCCTATAATCCCATAGAACTACCATAGAACCACTGGTACACACAAGTCCCAGTCAGTGCATCTCACATGGTGGTCCATGTTCAGTACTTCACATACTTTGTCAAAGGATCCATGCGGATAATCTTTAGCGTGCTTGGTTTTATCATACTTCATCATTCGTGCCATTTCCTTACCCGCTCCTACTTGTTGGTCTTGTTTCCTATCACGAGGACGGTTTGAATTCATGCAGGTTGTGTGTCATATGCCTGTGCCCATCTAGAGAGGTAGGTGCAAAAGCGATTTCGTTCATCATACCCAACTTTCATCCTCATTTGAGGCTTCCCAAACCATATGATAATCCTCCTTCGACATTCGTGCCAATCCTCAAAACTTCTTTGATGCGTACCCCACCATCTTGCGGGCATAGCGTGTAGTGCCTATTTCAGAGTGTCAAAACGCTGCTGTTCCAGTACTTCTCTTTCAAACTTTTTCAGGAAATCATCCACCTCGCTCAACCTATCATACATAGGTAAATCTCTTACCTCTATTGTCATGAAGTATAGTGATATTACGATCATGTTGCAATTGAGCATGGTTACCTCATGTAACTGGTTTTTCCATCGTTCTATTTCCTCATCCGAATCAGATGTGCAGGGGCTTTCGTACTCACACGAAATCCTGCCATCCACTATAGGATTCACCCAATCCTATTCTTGAGTAGTTATCTTGTAGATACAACAACAATCTCTACAAGCACGTTCACACCCTTGATATCTACCATTATTCCCTACAATCTTCCCATTGGTAGGATCTTTTATTGGTTCACCATTCACAATTGAATAAGAGACCATTGCAATGCTGGCCTACCCATGCGCTCCCATGTTTTCTTTTGCAGGACGTTTGCATCTAACCCTAGATCCAAAATCACTTGATCCATTTCATATTCCCTGATTTGCGCAGTCAATCTCATCTCCCTTCCTGTTCGTGTTATGTGCTTCCCAAGCTTTTGGACTATGCACAGTTCTCTTGACCCAGCACACCTAGTGATGAGTTCTTGTAGTCCCTTCACAGCCTTGTTGTCATGTAGCAGCTTCATGCATGTCTCCAGAAAGCTAGTGAGCATTTATGGGTCCATCTCTGGTTCTAGTTTGTCTTTACTACCTGAAGTGGAGGCCTCCATGAAGCTCTTCTTAGCTTCCATGAATGTCTCCTTCGTGCGCTCCAAATCAAACTCTCGTTCCTTTGTTAGAGCCTTGTGAACCTAAGCACTCTCTTCGAGCTACTTTCCCTTGTAATATCCTATCATAATACCACTTCGAAGCATGAGGTTTACATTTGGGTCCTCTTCGTGTGGCTCAAACCTCATCATTTGCAGGTTCTGAGTCAGGGGAGGCTGGAGTGTTCCTTTATCGTACAACCTCACTATCAAAGTGGGGAAATCCTCCATCTCATGATCAAACTAGGTACAATACAAACATGATTCTCTTGTTGGATTTGTACAATCGCGGGCATATTCCTTGGCCCTCCGCAATTGTAACAAATCAGTTGTCTGTGTCCCCTGAAATCCAGTGTGTACCATTCCTGCATTTTGATCGAGGGCTCACATTTTGGTCTAAACTATGTAGGTAAGAATCTAATCCATCATCAATTCATAAATTCTATAGGTGCACTCATCATGGCCTACTGATCTACAGAAATTACAAAACAACTGCTGGGACATCTGTGTATACCTCTGTAATAGATGGCAGTTATTTGTAGCATGATTCCCTCTTATCTGAAAAATTGTGCACCATAATGCAAGCACCGCACTCAATCCTGCTCGTGCCTCTGGTCTTAATGGCATTGGTCCTCCTCCCACAAGGTAGTTCGCGAAGACTGGACAATGGTCCCCGTCATGTCCCTGGCCTTTGCACTTTATGCACCATATCTCCTTGTGTGCCTTTGGGTGAGTTGTCCTGTCCCATTTCAAAATCTGCATCTCCAGACGCAGGTTTTTCAACTGTGCATGGATTTGTTGGACTCCTAGACTAGGATCTTGTATTGGGGTCTCATGTAGTCTCATTGCAATCTCCAAGGCTTCAGACTGGGTGGATAACTTCTACTGTGACAACGCGGTCCTTAGATGCGGCGTTAGTGACACTACAAACCATGCACGGTGCTACCAATCTGTCAAGGTCATGTTGGCTTCCTGAATCATACCCTTCAGTCTCTAATCCATCTCCCAAGGGGTCTCGCTTGGAAGCATCATGATTTCCTCAAACCTGATAATCGACTATGTCTCCGATTTTGGCCTGCTAAATTCCCTATTTAACGCAACTTGGACATCTGCAATCCCTGTGTTGGGATTGTCATTGGAATGCTTAATATACCACATCAGTCCGTGATCCTGCAACGCGCTTACCAGCGTTGCCTTCTTTATATTGTCATCCATAACTCCTTGTGCTCCCCATACAGGCTTTACCATGAACCAAAATTGGTCTGATCTTCATTTACTACTCCTTTGAACACTGGAAACTTTATTATGCTCGCCATATTGAACTATGGTGGTGGCAGAGGTGGTGTGGGTGACGATGGGGGTGAAGATGGTGAAACTGGTGGTGGTGTAGGTGACGATGGCATGCGTGGAATTTGTTGCCTTATCAGACTGATCACACTTCTTGGTGAAACTTTCACGAGCTCTTCCTCACTTTCTCTCTGAGGTGAAATCAAGGGGTTGGTTTCTATTATGTGCTACCTTCATTTCTATAGATCCTCCCACTTCGCATAGCCCCAAACATCAATTTATTTGCATAAACTGCTTTTCACACAATAGCATTTTAATCGAAGTGTTCAAAGATTTAATGTACTTACCTTGCAGTCCTTTGAGGAAGCGTCATTCTACCTCGCTGTAGCAGACTGAAGTGTCTACCACAAACTTGGTCATAAACCCTCCTATAATTCAATCAAGCCAATGGTCCACAACGCACGTGATCTTATCTTCTGATGCTTCTAGTCTGTGCACCAACTCTAAAGTCCACACAATAGGTTTGTCAAGCATACACCTTCCTTGATTGTTTGCTAGCTTCATGATCCACTTGTACAACTCAAAGGGGAAAGATGCAAAGAAAATTTCGTGGATTTCCGTATATAAGTAGTGCTCTAACCACTATTCCTTCGATACTGATGGATTCTTGTTTTCCTGCGCCGCGAACTCATGAACCTTTCTGTCCAGCCACTCTTCAATTTCTTTATTTGTCAAATTCCAGGGACATGACATCAGACATCTCTTATGCAGATCCTGATCCTGGCAACAGAACCATTTGTTGGCTTGTTGGGCCTGACCCAGGTTCAGAGGTGATTTAGCCAAAAAAATTCCGGTACTATTGGCCCTTTCGGAAATAGTCCGCGGAACGCAGACTGAGGTCTCACCTGAAGTAGTATGGGAGGGTTCTAGAACTAGGTTTCCGCACCCTGGAGATGTCTAATGAGTTCAAGTGGTCCGCAGTTCGACCCTGCATGCACGTCACTATGCGCACTTACCCATACCTCACAGCCTGAGATGCTACCTTCATGCAGCCCTACTCGGGGACCGAACGTTGTTATTACCCAAGCCTTTACTATTATTCCATTGTTAGTTGATTAACTTATGCCAACTTGTATGTGTTAAAGTATACTTAGCAATATAAATCATTCATACAGGTGTGCGGAGTAAATAAACAGTATATTTACAAGTTATATCAAACATGTAATAACCCAAGAACATATACACAAAATTAAGATAAAACTTCTCTTTATTATTTTCTCCCTTGGATACAGACCTGACTCCACCCTGAACACTCAACTGCAGGGGTCCGCACACTCAACTGCAGACTACTAGGCCTTTGCACACTCAGCTACAGAGCCTTCTCCTACTCTACGACCCAATACACACTTAGATACTTAGACTCTTGCTCTTCACTTCTATTTCGCTATCTTTTCCTTAGTTAGTTATCTTTTACACTTAGAGCCTCACTCTATTTATAGAATCCTATGGTCCACAGACCATGGGTAGGCTGACATTACATTACAATACTAGGGCAGACAACCTTGTGACTCTATCATACATTTCGCACTTCGCGCCCGCATTCGCAGAGTCTTTACAACAAGATTAAGTCAAAACTTGGGCTTTGAGCCCCAAAACATGCCTTGGGGGGGATTCCATGCCCAACATACCTTATTTGATCTTCTTCAAATTCTTCATCTTCTTGTTCTTCTGATGCTAATTTATTGGAAGATAGCAATATTACACTGAGCTAGAGGAAGAACACCATTGTCCATTAGTGCTTCATCTACTTTCACATCAATGATTTAAACAACTTCTCGTGTTATTTATTTATAGCACCTGCACCCCTTGCTTCGATAATCATATGCTAAGAATATTCCTTCGTCATCCCTAGATTCAAATTTCCCAAGTGTCTCTTCATTCACCTTGATGTAAAATTTGCTTCCAAACACTTTGAATTGCTTAATTGTGGCTTGTCTTCTTTTCCATGGCTCATAAGGTATTTTCGTGGTTTTAGTTTTGATTTGAGCCTTATTCAAAATATACACAACTATGTTAATTTCCTCTCTCTATAATTGATCAGGAAGATCACCTTCAAAAAGAAGGGATATTTCCATATCCTAAACTATTATATTTTTCCTTTCAGCCACACCATTCTCTCGAGGTGTTCTTGTGATAATGAAGTTCCTCCTACTTCCATGATGCTCACAAAATTCACTGAATTAATGGGAGGTGAATTCTCGTCCTCTATCTATCCTTAAACATTTAATTTTCAAACCCATTTCATTTTCAACAAGAGTCTTGAAATTCTTAAATTTCTCATAAGTTTCAGATTTTTGTTTAAGAAAACCAAACTAAGTTATTCTTGTGAAATCATCTACAAACAAAATTAAATGCATTTATCTTTTTAGAGCACGTGTCCTAGCTGGTCTGCAGAGATCTCTGTGAATAATCTTCAATGGTAGGATGTTTAATATTCTTTTGTCTTGAAGAAGACTTTGGTCTACTTCCAAAATTGACACATTTTGCAAAATTCATTGTGAGGATTTGAAATTTTGGGCATGTATCTAACAACTTCTATTCTTAAGAATTTTACCAAGTTTTCAAAAATAATGTGCCCTAACCTTTTATGCCATAGAAAACTTTCATCCATCCTTCTAATGCAACATTTTTCAATTTTTGATTCGTTAAGGATATATACATTGACATGGTCCTGATAGATTTTTCTATTGAATTACTTGTATACAAATTTTTGATTTCACGCCATTTGGAGTTGAATGTAACATAAAACCCTTAATCACACATTTTGTTGATGCTTAAAGGATTATGTTGTTGGGTTGTGTTATATTCTTTCCACGACTAGGCCACGTAGTTAACTGGGGGGTTAGGAGGGGGGCGGAGCCCCCCTTCGTTGCACTGATTGAGTAGCAGGGGAGTCACAGGGGGTTTGTGGGGTGCAGGTAACCCCACTCTATGGGGTCTAGGACAACACCCTGGAAAATTTTGGTTTTGGACCCTATGTTAGGTTGGGCGGACCTACCTATGGTTTTGTGCATGATTTTCGCACATGGTTTTGGACACGATGGTTTTCGGTCCATGGTATTGGATGCTTTGGCATGTAAAAATATGTATTGTAACATTGAAAGGAATATAATGAAAAAATAAAGCTAGTAGTCCTAGTTTTGGGATCCATGGGAAAATCTTTGTGTATGTGTTTTATCTGTTATTCTCTCGCATTGTTTATTTTATGTGTTTTAGAATTTATATGTAGGTAATTTTTGTACGGGGTTAAAACCTACATTTGGTATCAGAGTTGTTTTAGCTTCAAGGGGATGCCTTTATTGATGCGGGGCTTCGCTCGGGCCTTTGGTAGACCCTGTTCAGTGGGAGATCTGCGAGATTGATTTTGGTGGTGAAATAAGATGGTGAACAGTGGAAATATAGAGATTGAGAAATTTAATGGTCAGTGTTTTGAGTTGTGGAAAATCAAGATGGAGGATCTTTTGGTGGATAAAGATCAGTGGATCATGGTAGATCCGGGTACTAAACCAATGGGAGTATCTGACGAAGAATGGAAGAAGTTGGATCAGAAGGAAAAGAGCACAATAAGATTGTGTGTCTTAGATTCAGTATTGTTGAATGTATCAGGGGAAGCTATGCCGAAGGCTTTGTGGGACAAGTTAGGGACTTTGTACCAATCTAAGCCTTTGGTAGATAAACTGTTCCTACAGAAAAAGCTATATAACCTAATGATGAAAGATGGAGACTCCGTGACAGAGCATCTGAATGAATTTAATATTGTGGTAAGTCAGTTAGCATCTATTGATATTAAAATTTTAGATAAAATTTTAGATGAAGATAAGTGCATCAGTTTGTTGTGTTCTCTACCAGATTTGTGGGATAGTCTAGTTATTGCAATAGGTAGAAATGAAACTTCCTTGCAGTTTGATGAGATGGTCTCATCCTTGCTGACAGAGCAGATGAGACGGAAAAATATAGAGAGCTAGAATGGTGATGCCTTGTCTGTACGAGGACGGTCCCAAAACAGAAACAAAAGTAAGTCATCGAGTGGGAGATATAAATCTAGCAGGAGATCTAAATCTCCAAGAAAACCTGTAAAGGTGGTGTGTTGGAAATGCGAAAGGAAGGGCACTACAAAAGGAACTATAAATCTAAAACTCCTGACAAAGGAAAGGTATCTAATGAGGCTCCTTCTGCAGAGGCGAAAACCACCTCAGATGAAGGTGGGGATGTGTACTTGGTTTCTTCAAGTACACATGTAGATCATGAGGCATGGTTGATTGACTCAGGTGCATCCTTTCACTTCACTCCCCATAGAGAGTGGTTCCGCGAGTATGAGAAATATGATAGTGGTGATGTGTTTTTAGGGGATGATAGGAAGGCTAGAACCATTGGTTGCATAAAAGTAAAGTTGAAGTTGCAAGGTGGAAGGGTTAGAACACTTTCGGGTGTTCTGCATATTCCTGCATTGGCCAAAAATCTAATTTCTGTAAGAAATCTAGATGATGTAGGTGTAAAAATAGTGTTCGAGAAGGATACCTGCAAGATACTTCAGGGAGAACTGATATTTAGGCGGGGAGTTCGAATTGGAACTGTATACAAGATGCAAGGTAGCACGGTTGTTGATGGGTGCAACAGTTCTGTGGTTCCTGAAAGTGGAGCAGAAAATCTAGTGGTCTCTAGAGAGAATACCATGTTGTGGCATCAAAGGCTTGGACATACTGGAGAGAAGGGCCTTCGAATACTTCATGGTAAAGTTATGGTAGAAGGTATGAGTAATAGCTCTTTGGATTTTGATTTCTGTGAAAATTTTGTATATGGGAAAAAGAATCGGGTGAGTTTCCCCTCTGGTGGTAAGAGGGAAAAACGTATATTAGAGCTTGTGCATAGTGATGTGTTTGGACCTGTGAAGGTTCCATCACTGGGTAAGTCTATGTACTATGTGTCATTTATAGATGACTTCTCAAGGAATACATGGATATATTTCCTTAAGAAGAAATCAGAAGTTTTTGACAAGTTTAAAGAATTTAAGGCTTTGGTGGAAAGCCAGATAGAGAAGATGATAAAGGTACTGAGGACTAATAACGGTGGAGAGTTTTGTAGTAAGGAATTTGAAGAATTCTGTAAGAAGTGTGGTATAACACAATAGACGACTACTCCATATACACCTCAAAAAAATGGAGTTGCAAAAAGAATGAACAAGACGTTGATGGAAAGGGCAAGAAGCATGCTTAGTTGTGTCGGGTTAGGATAGGAATTCTGGGCAGAGATAGTGGAGACAACATGTTACCTGGTCAATAGATCACCATCATCAATGTTGGAGGATAAGACTCCACAAGAGGTATGGATTGCTAAGAAACCCTCTCTTTCACATTTGAGGGTTTTTTGATGTGATGCATATGTACATGTTCCAAAGGAGAAACAAACCAAGTTGGATAGTAAATCTGAAAAGTGCATCTTTATTGGGTATAAGGATGGTTTAAAGGGTTATAAGCTTTGGAATCTAGTAACAAGAAAGGTTGTGTATAGCTGAGATGTGGTGTTCAGAGAGGTCAAAGATGTTATTAAACATGAAGTCCAACCAAAGGAACCTGAAGATAGAGTTTGAGCTAAAGGAGGAAGAATCAGATTCTACAGCAAAGGAGGAATCAGAAGATGAGGAGCCACAAACTCTATGTGTGAGAAGATCAGTTCGAGAAAGAAGGCAGCTAGAAAGGTATAGTCCATCTGCTTTCTATTCAAATTTTGCTTTATATATTATTGACGATGATCCCAAAATTGTGAAGGAAGCAGTAGATTCAGAGGATGGCAAACTCTGGAAAGAGGCCATGGTTGATGAAATGGAATCTTTGCACAAAAATGAGGCTTGGATCTGGTGGGAGTTCCGGCTGGAAGGAAACCATTGCAGCAAATGGGTGTTAAAGAAAGGAAGACAAATGTAAAGGAAAGGTGGAGGAAATACAAAGTCAGTTGGTAGCAAAAGGTTTTCCTACGTGTCGGAGATTGATTTTTGGTTGAATATTTTTTCTCCTGTTGCCAAGGTAGCTTCTATTAGATTACTTTTATCTATTGCTGCTGCTTTTGATTTTGAGGTAGAACAGATGGATGTGAAGACAACATTTCTTCATGGGGATCTAGAAGAGGAGATCAACATGAAGCAACATGAAGGCTTTGCACTGAAGGGTAAGAAAGAATTGGTATGCAAATTTAAGAAGTCTTTGTATGGGTTAAAACAGTCACCAAGGATGTGGTATCAGAAATTTGATACATTTATACGGGGACTTGGATTCACTAGAAGCAAAGTAGATCACTATGCATATTTTAAATTAATTGGTGACCATGTTATTTATCTAGTCTTGTATGTGGATGATGATATGTTGCTGGTTGGAAATGACAAAGAAATTATCCAAAATTTGAAGACCCAATTGTCCTCCAAATTCGACATGAAAGATCTTGGTGCTGCAAACTATATTTTGGGCATGGAAATTAAAATAGATCAGGCAAAGAGGAAGCTCTGGTTAAACTAGAGGAAGTATGTTGAGAAAATATTGTAGAGGTTTAATATGTAGGATAGTAAACCGGTGAAGGTTCCTATTCCTGTAGGTGTAAATTTATCTGTTGAACAATGTCCCAAGACACAAGAAGGGGAAGAGGATATGTCTAGTGTTCGATATGCATGTGCAGTCGGTAGCCTGATGTATGCGATGGTCTGTACTAGACCAGACATTTCACATGCAGTGGTAGTATTGAGCAGGTTCATGTCAAAACCAAGGAAGGAGCATTGGACAACAGCGAAGCGGATTTTTAGGTATTTGCGTGGCACTAGTGATTATGGTTTGTGCTACCAAGGAAGACTGGGATTGGATAGAGTTTTGGATATTCGTGGCTTTGTTAATGCAGACTGGGCTGGAGATCTAGATCAAAGAAGATCTACAAGTGGGTATTTTATTAACCTATTTGGAGGTGCAATCAATTGGATGAGTATGAAACAATCTGTAGTGGCACTATCAACTACAGAGGAAGAATACATGGCAACCACTCATGCAAGCAAGGAAGCACTTTTTTGGTTGCAGATATTGTGTTCAAGTATGGGGTTAGTACAGGGAGCTTTAAGGATAGAATGTGGCAAAGAACCCTTCTTACCATTCAAATACAAAGCACATTGATGTTCAGTATCACTTTGTGAGGGATATGATAGAAGACAAAAAGGTGTTTCTAGTAAAGGTGGACACTTTGAAGAATACTGCAGATGCATTGACAAAATATGTGAGCTCTGAGAATTTATCTTGGTGTAGAGAAACAATGGGCATTGGAGGGCTAGATAAATGACTAATCTCTCTTGTGGTCCCCTGTGGAAAGAAAACAACAAGTGGGAGAATGTTGTGTTGTGTTATATTCTTTCCACGACTAGCCCATGTAGTTAACCAGGGGGTTAGGAGGGGGTCATAACCTCCCTTTGTTGGGCCAATTGCATAGCAGGGGGAGTCATAGGGGATTTTTGGGGTGCAGGTAACCCCACTCTATGGGGTTTGGGGAACCAACCTTGAAAATTTTGGTTTTGGACCCTATGTTAGGTTCAGCAGACCTACCTATGGTTTTGTGCATGATTTTCGCACATGGTTTTGGATGCGATGGTTTTTGGTCCATGGTTTTGGATGTGATGGTTTTTGGTCCATGGTATTAGATGCTTCGACATGTATAAATACTTATTGTAACATTAAAAGGAATATAATGAAAAATAAAGTTGGTAGTCCCGGTTTTGGGATCCAGGGGAAGATCTTTGTGTATGCATTTTATGTGTTATGCTCTCGTATTGTTTATTTTATGTGTTTTAGAATTCGTATGCAGGTAATTTTTGTATGGGGTTAAAACCTACACATGTTTCAATCCTTCTACATATAGGATATCTTGGACTTTGGTTCCATTATCAACTTTGACAGTTCATTTTCCTATGATTCTTGTAGATGCATCATTTCCAAAATGCACCTTACCTCCATCTATCTCATTGATGTTGATAAACTTATTTTGATCCCCTGTCGTGCGTCTTGAGCAACCATTATTGACATACCACATATATTCTTTCTTTTGAGCATATAGTATGACACCACACTTTCTTATTTGTCCATCCACATCTTAGATGGGTGCCTTTCCTTTCTTTGCTTGATTTTATCGTCGTTGGCCTTGTATCCAAGCATGTGGCACAAAATACATTTGATATGACTTTGAACATAACTATAGTCAACTACTTTATTACCAAATGTGTGGCATAAATAACAATAACCATAAACGAATGTGTGATACCTTGATGATTTTTTTTTCTTATTCTGGCTTGGATCCCTTCCTGAATGTCCTTAGTTAACTTCCTTGTTGCATCTATTTTTCCTTTGAGAAGGACAATTTTATCATCCTTATCTCTTAGATTCTTTTTGATAGGTAAAATTGACTCAAGGGAAAGGTCAAAGTTGATTAAGTCAAATAGTGGTGGTTTTGGGCCCATAGTTTTTTGGTTGCCCATTGTAATTTTCCCATGGTAATTTTCTTGTGGTATTCATGTGATGGAGCCTTTTAAAGGATAGAAATATTTCATTGTAATGTAGGCCCGGGGATGTGAGTAGTGAAGATCACTTAGTTGGCTTGGATATGGTTTTTATCCAAGGAGACTAATGGAATTCAATTAGGTTGGGTTTTTCTAGTATTTGGGGTTTTCCTAGGGTAAATATTGTGTTGCTATTTTACATGATATATTATTATTATTATTGCTAGTTTAGATATTCTCATTGTAAATATTTTTTATCTTGCGGCGTTATTTCTATATTTGGTATCAGAGCCAAATGTCTCAAGTTTTAAATACACCCAAGTCATGTTGGGGGGGGATATTGGTGGACAAATGAAAGCCAATGCTCCCCATGTGTTTTGCAACATGTGCCTAACCACCACTCAAGGATCCATTAACTCTGACAATGTATCCATTTACTAACACCTATGGGTTTCGGTGTAGTGACAATTGTGATTCCAATACTATTTTTTTCTCCTAGCTTCTTTTTTATTTATCCAAGCTACTTTGTCAAGATTTCACATTTCCTTTTAAAATATTCTAACTCAATTTCCAAAATCATGACATAGTTTGCATCTAGATCCATATTTCTAAGATTCCTTAGATCCACCTTACAATAGTTAGCCATTCTTGAAGGAACTTGCTCTAATACCACTTGTTAGAAAAAATATCACACTGAGAGAGTGGGGGGGTGAATTAGTGTGGTGGAAATTTTATCATTTCAACATATTTAATCAATAAGCAATCATGTAACAAATTTCCATAACAATTTTCAAGATAACAATAAATAGAATAATGCATCAAGAATCCAACATCACATCAACAATGCATTGAGAAGCCATCACATCAACATAAGGGAAACAATTTTTTATGTGGAAAACCCTATGGGAGAAAACCACAAATGCTTCTTCTCCTTCTTTAATTAATTACATATATTTGTAGGCACCAAAATGCTAGAGGAACCCACCCCAAGATATGTAAGAAACAACTTGTGATAGGATACAACTTAGTTGTGGCACCAATGTCAAAAATGTTCAAGAAACTATTTACTATAGGCTACAACTTGATTGAGGCACCAACCTCAAAGGTGAGTGAGATTAAAATTGTTGTAGGATTCAACCTCACTAAGGCACCAAACTTAGTGGAGGTGCCCACATCCTTGTTCAGCTCTGTGTGGACCACCTTCATAATATTTGAAACTAGATCCATCTACTCTTTAATGTAGGACTTCAAAACTGATCACGTTTTTGTTTTCATACTATTTTCATCAACCTGTCATACCATATCCATTCTCTGTTCCAAATTGATCATCAATTCGGTCCACATGCATGACACTAATTGAAACCTGCTCATAAGCCCTCAAAACACATATCTATGATCCTAGACATCAAAAATATATCATCAAGGATTTTTCATGCCTTCATAATGTTTACCACTAAGCCCTAATTACCATGCTTCTTCCATAGTCCAATTTATCTTAGAAATGAACCCAGAAACCCTAAACATTATATAAAATCAAATGTTAAATTAAATGTTCTACAAAATGGCTTGTCCATGGCGCGCTCTATAAATTGCCCAATTTTCGGTAATTTTCTATAGAATGCTCACTATCAAATTCTTAAGTGTTCTACGAAAGGAAGAAAATGTTACACTACTAACCCTTTAGACAAAAAAAAATTGACCAGGATTGACTGTGTTCGAACCTATGACCAATATTGTACAAACCAAGCCATATAACCAACCAACTGAGTAGAAAAGTCATTACCAGTCACCAAGTCATGAATATACATACCAGGATTTTGGGACCAAAAATGGAAAACCATGGTATACCCTTCATCTCTCATGGAGCTCAAACAGTAAACATATCAATAATCCATCATCTAGAAACTCTTCATTCGAATTGCAGAACCAACACATGTAACCACCAAGCTAGACCTTCGAGTTGTAACATCAAATATATATATATATATATATATATATATATATATAGATATATAGATATATAATGTCATGTGAACCCACAACTCTTGGAGCCAACTAACAATCTAGATGACTATGCTTGTATAATATGGGCTTAACCTCATTTTTTTAGCATCGACCATGTGACCTTAGTCATGTGACTCAAGATTGACCCTTTTCACCTAGCCATATGACCATGCCATGTGACCCTCAACCTAGGGGTCCATGGTCACCCACATCATGATGTCATCGGTGTGATGTCATCATGCCATGTGGTAGCCTATGAGGGTTGTCGTGTGTCACCCTTTTTTGGAATTTTCACCAGTCAAAAGGTGCATGCCACATGGCGAGCTCTGAAGGAACCACATCACCTTGTTGACATCATTTTAATGATGTGTTAGGCCATGCCATCCCTTTAATTTTAGTGTCATTGTCTTCACCAAGTTATTGTTTGCCACATCACCAAGGATGCCATGTAAATTTTTTTGGCCAATAAAATTTTGTAGCATGTTAGAACTACCGCATCAACTCTTTAGACCAATCAAGGTGTGCCACATGTTATCCCCTTTACGGTTTGTGAGGATGATTAAGTGTCATGCATCTTTTCTCTTCATCCATCGTTCATGCTTTTGATCACTAATAAATCTGATTGAAGATGCATACTATTTTTTTGTGTAAGCTTGGTAGATCTCCCTTTTCTATTAATATTTCATAAAAACATTGTCTTTGGTTTCAAAATTCTATTGGTGGCCTCAACCTGCCCGTAGGAAACTAGGTTTGTTGGCCACTTGTCTGCATCAAACATTGTCCAAAATTTAAACAGAGTAATTCTAATCATCCATGCTACATTGGCTACCTTATCTTCTATATGCTTCATACTTGAAAAGTAAATTCTAACTGTCATAAAAACAAATTTTAGCTAACTAAATTGCTTCATTCATTTGAAGAATCAACTAGGGTCGGGGCTTTCACACTTGACCCAGGTAATTCACTGTACATCATAGTCTGGAGATGTTGTTTGACTCTATTCAAGTAGATATTGTCATGATACAAATACATTTGGATTGACTGAAACTCCTTCTGGAGATCCTTTAATCTTGGTTCTGTTGGTTTGTCCTCTTGTGATTCTTCTCTTTCCTTGTAGGTGGTCATTTCTTTAGCCAAGATGTTTTTCATAACCCAATATTGTTGGATGGTCTGCCGAAACAATGTTTGGCAACCTCGAGTATTGCCTAGATCCTTAATTATTGTCTCCCATTCTTCTGCTTGAATCTCTTAATTCTCGATGTTAGAATTTAGCTCTCTTTCCCATTTAGAAATAATTTCTTTCACCTCGGCCGGGGTTCCTACATAGTAGGTGTTGATGAGATTCTGCATATTTTCCTGCCATATTTCCTTTGTCTTTTCCTCATAGGTTTTCTTGTGAATGACTCAAGACCTCTCATTTTTTTACTGCCTTTCTCATTCTTATGTTCCATTTCCTTCCCTGTCGTTTGCCTTCCTTAACTATTTGTGTCTTCTCGCTGCTCCTTTCTTTCCCTCCCGAATGACACACATTGACCGGGGCCTCGTAAGCACTGGTGTGGGGTAAGTGCCATGCCGTTGGATCCTTCTAAACACTAGCATTTGTGCTACCTATAATAGAAACCGGAATTAAGACATTATAAACCATAATGAAATTATCCATAGTATACACATACTAATTTATCATCTTGGTTTTGGTCTTTGTTTTGTCAAAATTCCCTGTGTTCATACTTTAGTTCATGGACTAATAATAGGCTTTGTTCCTTCCCAAATTCCCACCATTCTTCCCCACAATTTTAGGTTGAGACTACTTTGGTGTAATCTCTTTCATCCAATCCATGCCATCTTTACTGCTCATTCCCCAGACAACTCCCAAGTGCCCCTGTCTACCCTCAAAGGTTTGCAAGATAAAGAAACCTCCATCTTCAGGGTTGCTTCCCTTTAGCAATCAGTTCCCCCTTGCCGAACCCCCTCAAGACCACCCTGAGCCTCTAGCATCCTATGCTACCAACCCTGCCATCGAGACTCCCAAAGGTCTTTCTCTCTTGGTTTTATCCACCCCAGAGAGCCAGAAATTACTTTATCCTATCCCACTAGTCTACAATTCTATCTCCAGGCTGTGAGATTCCTAACCTTCACCAAGAAATCCCCAGATGAGGCTTAGCCAAATCCAGGTTTGGGCTTTCTCCCCTCTCGGGTCGCGGGGCCAGCTACTTCTCCAACTTCTACGAGCTCATTCCAGGTCTTGATTCGACCCTGTTTTAAGGGGATGCACCTAGAAAAATGGGCTAGAGGTTGCACTTGGGTCTGGTTTCACTCCAGCGCTCTCACATTTCCCCAAATCCAGATACCCTTCCTTAACTGCTATAAGAAGTTCCTCTTACAAATACAAAAAGATACGCTCATGATGACTCTACTGTCTGAGTCAATTTGGCCTAACAGTCTCCATCTACCCCAGGACCTTGCTACCATTAGAGAAGGTTTAGATTTCTCTTCCCCCCCCCCCTAGATAGATATCAAGTCTATCCCACCCCAGGTTGATAGGCCAATAACCCAAGGGATAAAAAATGCTTTGTTTCTTTTCTCAACTAGGGAAACCATAATAATTAACCAACAATCTTCTACAGAACTCATTAATGCTCCTCTTATAGTTGAAATTCACCTCAATTTCCAATTCATAATTTTTTTACTAACACAGGGGAGGGTTTGAGGCACATACCAAGTTTTACAGGAAAAGTTCGAATGTTGGTTGACGTCCCCCAACTCCCAGTTCTTGCCAACTCCAACTGCGCATTCTACCTCCACTTCCCGCATGCAAATGCCCCTCAACTTTGCCACCTTTTCCTTTAATTTTCTCTCCCACCTACCTGTCCTCACTCTTAAGGTACCCACCACTTTCTTTGCTCCACTTACTTTCCAATTAATTGTAGGTTTTAACACCGTACATAAATTACCTGCATACGAATTCTAAATCATAGGAAAAATAAAAATGCAAGAGCATAACACATAAAACACATATACATAGAGATTTCCCACTGGATCCCAAAACCAGGACTGCCAGCTTGATTTTTCATTATGTTCCTTTCAATGTTACAATACATTTTACATGCGAAGCATCCAATACCATGGACGAAACCATCCGTCAAACCATGGACCAAAAAACCATAGTAGTTCACCCACCTAATATAGGGTCCAAATTTTTTTTTCCCAGGGCCTGCCCTAGACCCCGTAGAGGGGGGCTACCCGCCCCCCTCAACCCCCCCGACAGGGGGGGCTTCCGCCCCCCTATGACCCCCCCACTACGCAATCGGCGCAACGAAGGGGGGGCTCCGCCCGCCCTCTAACCCCCAAGTTCACTACGTAGGTTAGTCGTGGAAAGAATATAACACAACCCAACAATCTTCCACTTGTTGTTTTCTTTCCACAGGGGGCCACAAGAGAGCTTAGTCATTTTTCCAACCCTGAAATGGCCATTGTTTCTCTACACCAAGAGAACTTCTCAGAGCTCACAGATTTTGTCAATGCATCTGTAATATTCTTCAAAGTGTCCACCTTTACCAGCAACACCTTTTTGTATTCTATCATATCCCTCACAAAGTGATACTTAACATCAATGTGCTTTGTGTTTGAATGATATGCGTGGTTCTTTGCCAAGAAAATTTCACTTTGGCTGTCACAGTCTATCGTTATAGCTCCCTGTACTAACCCCATACTTGAACACAATCTCTGCAACCAAACTACTTCCTTGCTTGCATGAGTCACTGCCATTTATTCTACCTCTATAGTTGGTAGTGCCACTATAGATTATTTCTTACTCATCCAACTGACTGCACCTCCAAATAGGTTAAACACATACCCACTTGTAGATCTCTTTGATCTAGATCTCTAGCCTAGTCTGCATCAACAAAGCCATGAATATCCAACATTCTGTCCAATCCCGATCTTCCTTGGTAGCACAAACCATAATCACTAGTGCCACGCAAATACCTGAAAACCCTCTTCACTACTGTCCAGTTCTCCTTCCCTAGTTTTGACATAAGCCTTCTCAATACTCCCACTGCATGTGCAATGTTTGGTCTAGTATAGACCATTGCATACATTAGGCTATTTACTGCACTTGCATATGGAACACAAGACATGTCCTCTTCCTCTTCTTATGTCTTGGAACACTGTTCAACATATAACCTCACACCTACAGGAATAGGAACCTTTACCGGTTTACTATCCCGCATGCTAAAGCTCTGCAATATTGTCTCGACATACTTCCTCTGGTTTAACCAGAGCTTCCTCTTTGTCTAATATCTTTTAATTTCCATGCCCAAAATATAGTTTTCCGCACCAAGATCTTTCATGTCGAATTTGGAGGACAATTGGGTCTTCAAATCTTGGATAATTTCTTTGTCATTTCCAACCAACAACATATCATCCACATACAAGACTAGATAAATAACAAGGTCACCAATTAATTTAAAATACACATAGTGATCTTCTTTTCTTTTGGTGAAGCCAAGTCCCCATATAAATGTATCAAATTTATGATACCACATCCTTGGTGACTATTTTAACCCATACATAGACTTTTTTAACTTGCATACTAGTTCTTTCTTACCCTTCGCTGCAAAGCCTTCAAGTTGCTTCATGTAGATTTCCTCTTCCAGATCCCGTGAAGAAATGCTATCCATCTGTTCTACCTCAAAATCAAAAGCAGCAACAACAGATAAAAGTAATATAATAGAAGTTACCTTGGCAACAAAAGAAAAAATATCACCAAAATCAATTCCTAGCACCTGGGAATAACCTTTTTCTACCAACCGAGCTTTGTATTTCTCCACTTTTCCTTTTGCATTTGTCTTCTTTTTGAACACCCATTTGATGCCAATGGGTTTCCTTCCAGCCGGCAACTCCACTAGATCGCAAGCCTCAGTTTTGTGCAAAGATGCCATTTCATCAACCATGGCCTCTTTCCAGAGTTTTCCATCCTCTAAATCTACTGCTTCCTTCATAGTTCTGGGATCTTTGTCATTAATAGATAAAGCAAAATTTGAATAGAAAGCAGATGGACTATACCTTTCAGCTACCTTCTTTCTCGAACTGATCTTCTCACAGCTAGAGTTTGTGGCTCTTCATCTTCTGATTCCTCCTCTGCTCTAGAGTCTGATTCTTCCTCCTTTAGCTCAAACTCTATCTTCTCAGGTTCTTTTCATTACATTTCATGTTTAATAACATCTTTCACCTCTTTGAACACCACATGTCACTGTACAAAACCTTTTGTGTGACTAGGTTCCAAAGCTTATAGCCCTTTAAACCATGCTTATACCCAATAAGGATGCACTTTTCAGATTTACTATCCAACTTGGTTTGTTTCTCCTTTGGAACATATACATATGCATCACATCCAAATACCCTCAGATGTGAAAGAGAGGGTTTCTTACCAGTCCAATACCTCTTGTGGAGTCTTATCCTCCAACACTGATGAAGGTGACCTATTGGCTGGGTAACATGCGATATCCACTGCCTCTGTCCAGAATTCTTGTCCTAACCGAGCACCACTGAGCATGCTTATTTCCCTTTCCATCAACCTCTTATTGATTCTTTCTGCAACTCCATTTTGCTGAGGTGTATATGGAGTAGTATTCTGCTGTGCTATACCACACTTCTTACAAAATTCTTCAAATTCCTTACTACAAAACTCTTCACCATTATCTATCCTCAACACCTTTATCTTCCTCTGTCTGGTTTTCCACTAGAGCCTTAAATTATTTAAACCTGTCAAAGACTTCAGATTTCTTCTTAAGGAAATATATCCACATATTCCTTGAGAAGTCATATATAAATGATACATAGTACACAGACTTACCCAGTGATGAAACCTTCACAGGTCCAAACACATCACTGTGCACAAGTTCTAATATCTGTTTTTCCCTCTTGCTACTAGTGCGGAAAATCACCCGATTCTACTTCCCATATACACAGTTTTCACAGGAATCAAAATCCAAAGAGCTATTACTCATAACTTCTACCCTACCTTTACCATGAAGTATCCAAGGGCCCTTTTCTCCAATATGTCCAAGCCTTTGATGCCACAACATGGCCTTCTCTCCAGTGACCACTAGATTTTCTACTCCACTTTCAGGAACCACAAAACTATTGCAACCATCAATAACAGTGCTACCTTACAGCTTGTACAGAGTTCCAATCCGAACTCCCAACATCAATACCAGTGCTCCTCGAACCATATTGCAAGTATCCTTCTCGAAAATTGTTTTTACACCTACATCATCTAGCTTGCTAACATAAATCAGATTTCTGGCTAATGTAGGAATATGTAGAACACTTGGAAGCATTCTAACCCTTCCACCTTGCCACTTCAACTTTAATTTTCCACGACCAATGATTCTAGCCTTCTTGTCATCCCCCAAGATGACATCACCACCATCATATTTCTCATAATCGTAGAACAACTCTCTGTGGGGAGTGAAGTGAAAGGATGCACCTGAGTCAATCAACCATGCCTCATGATCTACATGTGTACTTGAAGAAGCTAGGTACACATCCCCACCTTCATCTCAGGTGGTTTTCACCTCTTCAGAAGGAGCCTCATTAGATCCCTTTCATTTGTTAGAAGCTTTAGATTTACAGTCCCTTTTGTAGTGCCCTTCCTTTCCACATTTCCAGCACACCACCTTTACAGGTTTTCCTTGAGATTTAGATCTCCCTTTAGATTTATATCTCTCATTCGATGACTTATTTTTTGTTTCTATTCTGGGTCCGCCCTCATACAGATAAGGCATCACCATTTTTGCTCTCCATATTTTTCCGTCTCATCTCCTTTGTCAGCAAGGATGAGACTATTTCATCAAAGTGCAAGGCAGTTTCATTGCTACCTATTGAAATAACTAGACTATCCCACAAATCTGGTAGAGAACACAACAAACTGATGCAGTTATCTTCATTTAAAATTTTAATATCAACAGATGCTAACTGACTTACCACAATGTTAAATGCATTCAAATGCTCTGTCACTGAGTCTCCATCTTTCATCCTCAGGTTATACAGTTTTTCCGTAGGAACAGTTTATTCACCAGAGACTTAGATTGGTACAAAGTCCCTAACTTGTCCCACAAATCCTTTGCCGTAGCTTCCCCTAATACATTCAGCAATACTGAATCTGAGACACATAATTGTTTGTGCTCTTTGCCTTCCAATCCAACTTCTTCCATTCTTCATCGGACACTCCCATTGGTTTAGTACCTAGATCTACTGTGATCCACTGGTCTTTATCCACCAACAGATCCTCCATCTTGAGTTTCCACAACTCAAAACTCTGACCATTAAATTTTTCGATCTCTATATTTCCACTGCTCGCCATCTTCTTTCACCACCAGAATCGACCTTGCAGATATCCCACTAAACAAGGTCTACCACAGGCCTGAGCGAAACCCCTTAGCAAAAAAGGCGTCCCCTTGAAGCCAAAACATCGTTAATACCACACGTAGGTTTTAACCCCATACAGAAATTACCTGCATATGAATTCTAAAACATAGAAAAATAAACAATGCGAGAGCATAACACATAAAACCCATATACACAGAGATTTTCCCACTGGATCCCAAAACCGGGAATACCAACTTGAATTTTCATTATGTTCCTTTCAATGTTACAATACATATTTATACATCCCAAAGCATCCAATACCATGGACCGAAAACCATCGTGTCCAAAAAACATGTGCGAAAATCATGCACAAAACCATAGGTGGGTCCGCCCAACCTATCATAGGTTCCAAAACCAAAATTTTCAGGGGTGCTGCCCTAGACCCCATAAAGTGGGGTTACGGGTGCCCCTCAAACCCCTTTTTAACTATGTGGAAAAAATATAACGCAACCCAACAACACGGACGTGCTAGATGACCTCTTTTGGAAGGGAGGACATTCCATTTTTTTTTCATGAAAGATATGGATGAAGGATATTTGATTGAAAGATACCAACAAAACACAAATCTGGTTCATCCAGTCGAAAAGAGAGGGTGTCCCAAAATTATATAAACTCTGAGCCTACCCAATCACAAATTTTGAATCCCCATTGATCACAATCTATTGAATTTCCAACCATCTGGTACATTGTAAAACACCCCAAAGAGCAAGAATTCTAACTCTACTATTGGATCCAACATCCCTGAACCAGCTAAAATGATAGGGTTGTTCCTACTTTAGAAGAATGTATGCACCACATCCACATTCCCCATATAAAGAATCACCATCGAAGAAACCCACAACCTATGATGACCCAATTTCCTTATAGAAATGATTTTTACTCTGTAGCTTTGGCTAGGCCCTATCTCCTAAAAAAGAACTAAGATATTCAGACTTGTTTGTCTCAAGTTTGGAGTGATTTGTTCAAATATTTAGCATTTTGACTCCTCCAAATCCCCCAACATGATTAAAAAGGGAGGGAGAGTACTATATTCTTTCAATTACTTAGTCCACTGATTTAGGCAAGCATCAATTGAGAAGCAATCTAAAACCACTTAGATATTGTAAAACCTTACTACCTCCTACCAAGTAGCTATAAAAAATGGGCATTGTAAAAAGAGTTGAACTATTTCTTCATTTGCTCCACCAAATAGCGAGCATATGCCAGCCCCCTTGAAACCCTTTTGTGAGGTTTTCCCATGTGAGGATCCTATTGCGGGATACTAGCCACATAAAATACTTAAGCTTAAGAGGAGCCTCCCATTTACACATTTTTTTCACCCAAGTACCTCCATTGGGAAGCCTACTCCCCCAAGAGATATAATTATAAGCTTCCTTATCCGAGATTTTCACATCTATCATACTCCCAGCCTAGTCAAGAGAATCTTTCACCTCTGATAGTACAATACTTGAATGGGACAAATTACACCTAAATCATTCTGATTCAGCCTCATAGGCCACCATCAACCCTAGATCATTAGTGTGTGGCCATCTAGGGGAAGAGAGAATGGAGTCACGCATATTGGTAAGTTGGCTCAAGACATCTTGCCTATTTGATTTAGAAACTGAATTATTGTCTCAAACAATAAATGGAAACCTTCCATTCCCTTGATGGCATCGTGACCAATAAAAATTTTGTCTCCCCCACCTACCTCTCATCTTAGGTTTCCACCAATCTATTTATTATCTAATAACAAACTTTTCCATGCTTGTGATAGATTTTTCCTTTCTAAAGCATCAACTTGAATCCATTCTTCATGGTTTAAATTTCCTAGATACTTTTCCCCAATAATCGTTTTCCATAAAGTTGTGCCTTTAAAGGGCCTCCAAAGATTTTTTCTTAACAAAGCCAAGTTGAAATTTTCAGTGTCTCTGATGCCCCAACCCTTGTCTACCTCACTCCTAGAGATTACTTCGAGGCATACCAACTGAAATTTATTTATTTTTCGTGTAACTTCCGAAAGGAAGTTTTCTATTATGGCATATATTATTTTAATTATTGTTTTGGGAAATTTGAACAAGTGCATCTAATATACTAGAATTCCTTATAGAACAACTTTGATCATAATCAGTTGACTACCCATTGTTAGGCATCTATGTTCCCACAAAGACAACTTATTTTGAACCTTTTAAGAAGCCAATCCTTGTCCTGGCATTCATATTTTTTTGGCTTCATGAAAAATCCCAAGTACCTCAAGCCTTCATCCATCGCTCACACTTCTACCTCAAACAAGCACACAATCTCATGAATTCCCCCTGATTCCATCCTATCCAAAATCAGTTCTATTGTGACTTTGTTTGTTATGATCTCTGAAGATTCACCAAAATTGGAAAAGAATTACCGTAACATCCTCCATTAATAAATTTTAGTAGCCCCTGCAAATAACATGTCATCCATGAACATTATATGAGACATGGTTGTGTGCCTTGAGATCTTGCAACCAAAAATTGAACCCCATGCCTTGGCTTCATGTATCCCTATGCTAAAACCATCTATGACTAGAATAAACAACATTGGTGAGAGCATACACCCTTGGTAGAGGCACCTAGAAATATTGAAGAAATATGTCAGCAAACTATTAGTAAGCACAACCATGTTCATAGAGGTAATGCAGTCCATGATCCAATTGATATGATTTTGAGAGAAACTAATTTTGTGTAGGATTATCCTTAAAAAATTCCAGTTTACACAATAATATGCCTTTATGAGGTCGATTCTCATAATACATGCCTCCATCCTACATGTTTTGATTGAATGTAAACACTCTTCATAAATTCGCGCTGCATCTTGTATTTTTCTGTTAGATAAAAAGACAAATTATTCTGGAAAAATATGAGTGGAGAGCATCCGCTTTATTATGTTAGAAATGGGTTAAGAAACCATCTTGTATAGGGTATTGAATAATGAAATCGGTTTAAATTTGAGAAAAAGTATGTATTAGGCTTTTTAGGGATAAGGGATAGGAATGTTGCATTAATAGAACCTATGATGTAGCATTGACGTCATGATACTTCAACCAACTCTAGAAGTTATTCCCCCATGATGATAAATAAATAGAGGAAAAATTCAATTAGCCATCGATATGAACTTGAGATTTTGTCCTGAGCAAAGGCTTTAAACATATTGAAAATATCATCCCTTGAAATTGGTCTGTCCATATGATCCTTGATCTCCTCATTTACGATTCAAGGAAACAAATTTACAAACTCTATATTTTTTCCTATATTTAGATCCTCCATGGCCTAGAATTGATTGCTAAAAAGAGATATTGCCTCATTTTGGATTTCCTTCTAATTGGATATAAGTTTTTTCTCCCCATTTCTAATATGCCATATTAAATTGACTCTCTTTGTATTTGAGGCCACACTATGGAAATAGAGAGTATTCTTATCCCTTTCAGCTACCCAAATGCTCTACTTTTTAGCATCCATGCCTCCTCTTGTAGCTTCAAAATATTATACCTTGTGTCATCTAAATCCATAAGATTCTTTCTGGTATATTCTTTAAAGTATTGTAGAACGGATAGGTCATTCTGTTGGCCAGATAAATTGATCTTGCGGACAAGGCCAATCTCCCTAGTATCAGAAGATAGTTTAGCAACAAACAAGCCTATCTTTCTATAGACATATGCGATTTATAAGTAAATACTACAAAGGTGTTAAGATCCCACCTTAGATCCAATGCTTGTTCGTAGTAGTCATCATCCAGTCATTTGAAAGAGTTATCTTTGAAGACCTGTAATCACAAACAAGAAAACATTAAATAGCACCTGCATAGAAAATATCATAAATCATGCCTATTATGGTGACCAAGGAATCCATAAAATAAACCATGAATTAACAACTTATTGAGAAAAACAAATATATTTGTATTAACTTTGAATAGTAGAAGAAACTTACAACCTTTTCAGCCTTGATGTTCAACAAGTTCTTCCTGGGGTCCGAAATAGGAATTTCCTTTAATTTGACAAGTCTTGCACTTTTCCAAATGAGATTCATAGAGGTATGTAATCTCTCCTCATAAAAACTCAACTAAAGAAGACTAAATTCCAACAACATTTTCCCTCAAAAATACCAAGCTTTTAACTCCCTGTTAACTAGCCCAATGCTTCTTTTTATAGTGGAAAGGAGGAGGTTACAGTTCCACCAATGAAGGGATAGAATCCTCCTTCAAAGGGATAAGCTCCTCACATCAAGGGGTTAGCTCCTTAAGGTATAAGATACATGAACCTTAAAAGAACGAACTTGCCACCTTAAGATTCCTTCCAGAAGCTTCTAGAAATAATTGAAATTGAGTTTTTTTCAGAATATACTCGTGCCTTTTTTTTTTACAGGGGTCTACACTTTTAGCACAGAGACGATGCAATCAGGTGCGCTAGAGACATGACCATTAGGTGCAGGACCACAGGTAAGACAAAGAGAAAGTGCGGAACTAGAGTTTTACAAACTTTTGAGAGATTTTCTCTTATTTTCAATGCTTGATATGAGGAACTGATGTTTTAGACTTGCAGAGGAGGAAAGTATGAGTGGTAATGAACTCACACAGATAGTAGAATGTCAAGATGACAATTTTCAGTGCAACAAATTGCCCTCTAAAGTGTGAAGTCTGTAATATATGGAGATAGAGTCTGTCATGTATGAAGAGTGAAGTACTTTATCATTTCAAGGATCATCTTGTGGACACCCCAGTCAGAACTTGTAAAAACATTCAATGCAAAATATATACATGTAGACATATCATTTATCATCGCTGAGGTAGGCATTCCCATACTCAGATCAAAATTGACTAAACTGTTCTGATACATGAATGATTTTGTAATACATCAAGAGTATAGACATATGTAGATACAGTATGGACGCAACCATCTATTTATGAATAGTCCATTGTATAATGAATAACAAAATTCCTCGCCGCCTGGATGGTAGAAACTAGATCCAAGGTCTTGATTTCTACTTCCTGAACTAGTACGATTCTGTCCATGTGAATGAATGTGTCGAAGTCGAGCATGATAGAAACCACTTGATTAGAAGCCAATGATGTGGACTGTTAACAAGTGTGAGAGAAACCACTAGTAATGTCAATGGCTCTCAAAGTACTCAGTACAATCCATGAAATGTGAATAAATGAGCTGAAGTCGAACATGTCATAGAATCATTCAATCGAAGGTCAATGATGCAACCTATCGTCGAAGGCAAGAAACCTACTATTAGGGCATGCAGATTTCAAGGTACTAATGATTTCTAGATCAACTTCCTAGATAATGAGCTAAAGTCGATAGAAAGTGATATGTCGTAGGCAAGCCCACAACACGAAATCATAGATCAAGTTTTGAAGAAATATATTGTCAAGGACTGACTTAGGGATGGTAAAAATGGATGACAGATATCTTGCAGATGAATGGTTTGTTTGAACTATTCTCTTGAACACCTAATGACACTGCAGATGGCTTGGTGACAATTGACCCAAAGCTAATACCCAGAAACCAGTTGAATGCTTTCAATGTGGTTTGATTAACTATTAGGCAAAGGATTTCCCAACCTAGGTGGACAAAAAGTGTCATGTTCAAGAGTGGTTAACGACTTTTCTAAAAAACAAAGTGTAACAAAAAGGTTCATTTTTCTCTCTTTTCCCCCACCATTTTTGGCAAGTACCTATTTATTTTTGACAAGCTTGAGGAGGATAACATTTGCTTGTTTATAAGCTCATCCTTCAGATGAGTCCAACTTAGTTTAAAATTCAAACCCTAAGAAGGAGTGGTTCATTCCTGTTTAAAATTGAATAGATCCTTTACTGTTAAATTTTAATGACTCCAGTATAGGAAAAAATCAGTGTTTTTCAATTTTAGGGAGTCAGAAGAAAAACTTAAGAAAACTCCATGGGGGTACTTTTTCATAAAATAATCCCTCAGGTCTGAAAAAGGATAAGGTAATACAAGAGGGATGACATTTCCAATACTTTAACGAGCTGGAAAGGATAAGTGCTCGACAATCTTTTCATGTTTAACGAGTCTAAAAAGAGCTTAAAGTGGACTCTATTGACCATAATTAGTCAATGTATGCCTTTTTCGTAAATAGTCCATTTCAGTCCATAAAAGGGGTAAACTTATACTGAAAGGATGATTATTCATTTATTTTAGCGAGTTCGAACAATCGAGTGCTCAACAATCTTTTCAATTTTCAAGAGTCTGTAAAGGGCTTAAAGAGAACTCGAATGTTTCGCTTTTTCATAAATTTGTGTCCCTCGAACCCAAAAAAGTATAAAATAATACTTGAGAGAACCTCTTGACCATTATGATGAAGGAGTACTTTTCATAATTAGTGGCCTCGATTCAAAAAAGTAGAAAAGTGATCAAAGACACGTCATTTTGTAACCAGTATCGAACCTGAAATGGCAAAAGTCCCGCGATATTTTCATGTTTATACAGTCAGAAAAGAGCTGAAATTGGACTACCTTTTTAATGCCATCTAACGAGTTAAAAAGGGAAAAACTCAGCAATCTTTTCATATTTTACAAGTCAGAAAAGAGCTTAAAGAAGACTCATCCTAGAGGAATGAGTGGTATAAAGGGTAGCAACTGGTTCCGACAATGGTAGAACTACTCAAAACATGTAATGGTTAAGAGACTTGCTAATAAAACCACTCATCGCTGTGGTCCCTTAGGAAAGGAAAAAAAACTAAGTGAAAGCATATGATCAGCCAAAGAGATGGTGGCGATGGAATGAAATAACTAAGGCTCATTTAGCAGAATTTAGCAAATAAAAACGACAGTCACGAGATGTAAATCGGGTATGGGTTCATTTTTACAAAATCTCGAACCATGGAGAACTCTGCTTGGATTCAGCTTCATGTTTACACAAGCTTGAAATGAAAAACTATGCTTGTTATAAGTTCACATGCTTCCAAAATAATGACTCAAATCGAGGTACATGTTCTCCAAGCTTCATTGCATTCAACGAGGTGGATGGAATGAAAGCTCACTTTAAAGATCTTGGAAAGAATCGACTTGGATTTTATGAGATCTTAATCAAAGAATCGATTTGGAAAGGGAGTTGTTTCATTTTTTAATGAGGTTGACACTGTAGAAGAATTATCCTCATAACCCTTGATTCATTTTTTAACGAGCTTGACATAAGACAAGAAACTATGCTCATGACTCCTTGTTTCATTTTTTAATGAGCTTGACAAGAGACAAGGAACTATGCTCCATGATCCTTGTTTCATTTTTTAATGAGGTTGAGACAAGATCAAACTATCCTTGAGACACCCAGTTTCATTTTTTAATGGGGTTGACACAGGAGCAAACTATCCTTGACACACCCGATTTCATTTTTTAACGAGGTTGACACAGGAAAAAACTATCCTCGACATTGATCAGGAATTAGAAAACAACTGTATAGCCTGATATGCAATTTCAAAGGGACTCAAACGCATCGCACCATCAAATGAATCCATTTTAGAATCGGAAGTTATGATCCAAGGATCATCAAAAGTAATAGTGTTTGATGAAATCATATGAATAGTTGCAATAGAAGGCATTACGTTAAGAGGAGGGAAGGAAAAAGTTCCCAGTAAACCAGAATCTTTAATCAAACCTATGCCAACATCCTTGTAAGGGATAGTTGTTTTACAGATGTGCTGAATACTATCTGTAGAGGCTGGGTCGGTTGAGAAATAAGTCAGCTGGTCTATCGTAATGATCTTTGCATTATGAGGAAACTTAATAAGCCGAAAGACCAATGAAACAATAACAGTCATAGCATAATACCAACTGCGACCCATGAGAAGGTTGTAATCTAGAGGGGCATCAACCACTTCCACATATAGATTGACAGTTTTGCCTTCGACCCCTATAGGTAAATCCTACAAAATACCAAAAGGATGGAACCCTCGGCCATCAAAAGCCTTTAGAGTTGTCAGAGACTGATTGAGTGTGGGAGAACCAAGCGATCTCCAACACTGGATCGACATAATACATGTAGAAGCCCCTTCATCAATCACAGTTTGAAAGCAAGGTCCGTTTTTGACTAAAACTAGAATCTAGAAAGCCATTTGATGAGGGAGGTGGGGTGTACTATTCTCTAAATCGAAGATTATTAGGTTCGAATCCTGAATATCGACAACTCCTATAGCAAACAATAGTAATTTACGCTGTGCTAGGCATGATTGCAGCACTTCCAAAGATGACATTGCTGAGGGGGAAATAGCTAAGTCTTCAACAATGTTGTAATTTTGAGCAGCTCTCGCATGTGGATTGAAAGCTAATTTACAAAGTATACCTTTAGCAGGCGGTTTTATTACTAAGTCAGGGTTGGGTTTCTCGATCTGTAGTGGATCAAAACCAGGAGGAGGTGAGGTTGATGTGTTTGAATTAGAAGATTCTGCTTCTTTACCACCAACAGGATTTTTACTACCATAATCTTGTGATCGCGTCGCAATCCTGACATGAGACATCATCATAATGGGTTCTTCTGAGGCATTTGAGGAAGAAGCAACCATCTTACTATCTTGAGTAGGAAAAGGATCCTTCAAGACAGCAGGCATTTGAGAACCCTTAATGAATTTTGAAACCTCTGCTCGATGTGGGCATTCTTTGGTAAAATGATCCTCGTCGCAAATGAAACAAGGATAGCGAGGTTTCCGTTTTTCGTCAGTAGATTCATTTTTATCCGTTTTATCTTTTGAATTTTGTTTGTTTTTCTTCTTCCCCTTCTCTTTACTATCAGATTGTGATTTGGTCATAGATGATTCTATGACATGGACGTCAGTAGAAACTTCAGCGGAAGAATATCCTTTCGGGGAATCAGGTAAAGTTATTATATGAGAAGAATTCTTTGAAGATATCTTCTTACTTTTAGTACTAACTAAAAAAATCATACCATCAATGGCATGAGACCCTAAAGGAGCTATAGTTATTTGACTCTGTTTTGGAAGATCAGGGATTTTTTCATGTAAAGTACCTGACTGCATATAGATGAGGTCAAGGTACTGAGCCTGAGAAATGACTTGCTCTTCGGTGACAACTCCTCCCTTAGCTACATCTTCAGTGATTTTAGGTAATAATCATTTAATGAACCATTCCCCTAAAATTTGATCTGGAATGAAAAGTTTCACTAAACGCCTTCTACATCGCCATTCATGAATATGATCAGAAATATATGTGGACATGGATTGTTTGAGTGAAGTTAACAGTTCCATGCCATTGTCGTATCTGACAAGTAACTGAAAATGAGTTAAGAAAGCAATGGCTAACTGATTGAAATTATAAAAAGAGCCATGTGATAACTCAATGTACCATTTGGCGGCAAGACCAATAAGAGTTCATTGAAAAAGACGTAATCGAATTGAATCATAAATGATTGAATTAGATGCGCACTAGAGGTGATAAGTCATAACGTGATTTGATAGATCCTCTCTTGACTTACCCTCAAATTTCAAGATACCATTGGGCAACTTACTAGGCATTGGCAGCCAATACAGAAGATAGTAAATCAGATCGTTCGTAAGGCGCGAAAAATCAGGTAAATCCAAAGTTGCAATAAATGGTAACTGACGGTTAGGGTCGCAAAAACCTTGAGTAATGAGACTAGCTCCAGGAGGAGGATATCCAGGATAACTTGGAATCGGATTTGCATCAGGAATGTTATAACCTCCTAGAAAACCAGGATTAACCAGACCAAACTGGGGTTGTTGAGGCTATTGATAAGTATAGCCAGGATACGGTTGATACTGATGAACTGGGTTTTGTACAGTAGGACCAAATTGATACTGTCCCTGGTACAGTTGATAGGTGAATTGCGGTTGAATTGTGGAAATCGTACTTGTACCAGCTTGCCCTGCAGGCATATAGACTGAAGTCCTAACTATAGGTCCTAACTGTGACATAGAGACTTGAGGAGTTTTCACTAATGCAGGGATAGTAGAAATTGGAGCTACAGATACTCCAGAAATAGGTGTGGTAGGTTGAAAAAAAGTTGCAGTAGTTGTAGTAGTTTGAGGCGGAGTCTGAGATGTGCTAGGCCCAGGTTGCTAAACTAAACCAGGTGCAAGGGTTTGAATAGTAGGTTGGATAGGCTGCTGGGTTGGACCAGAAACCACACGTTGTCCAGGTTGATTAGATAACTGCACATTAGGTTGCATAGTCTGTTGAGTTTGAGGTGGATTCCACACCATGTTCATTCCGGGGTATGGGCCCATAAAATGTTGTGCATATGGAGGACTATAACCTGGTTGAACATAGGGCTAATAATTAAGCAGTACATTTCCAGCTCGTTGTAAAAAAGATTGACTAGAAGGTGGTTGGAAACCTTGAGTTGGGTACTGACCTTGAGGTTGATAACCCTGAGGCACATACTGAATCTGAGGTTGATAAACATCCTGAGGAATATACCGAGTCTGAGGTTGACCTTGGGGTATGTACTATCCTAAAGGTTGAAAATCTTGAGGTAGCCCTCCAGGTCGTAACTGACTACCTTGGGGTTGCCCCCCAGGCGGTAACTGACTACCTTGGGGTTTCCCCCAGGCAGTAAATGACTACCTTGGGGTTGCCCCCCAAACGGCCACTGACTACCTTGGGGTTGATCCCCAGGCAGTAACTGACTACCTTGGGGTTGCCCCGAGGCAGTAACTGACTACCTCGGAGTTGCCCCCCAGGCTATAACTAACTACCTTGAGGTTGCACCCTAGGTGGTAATTTACTACCTTGAGGTTGCCCCCCGGGTGGTAACTGACTACCTTGAGGTTGCCCCCAGGCGATACCTGACTACCTTGGGGTTGAGGATTTGGAATACTACCAAACATCATATGGATTTTCTTCGCGTTCAATGTTTGAGTTCCATTACTACTATATGATAACTGATGTTCTAATCGGTCGAGGAGTTGCTCCGGAAAAAGTACGAGAGAGTGACTGGTACCCTGAAGGAACAGAAGGACTACCGTATAAAAATGATTCTGTGATTGGGAAGACATAGACGACTATCTTGACATTATCGATGAAGGATAATAACCTCTTGGTGTAGGGTGAAAATGAATTTGAGGTGGTGAAAAACTAAGACCCCGGTTTTCTAAAAAAATTTTCAATGACAAATACCAAGTGTCACTCCTAAAAGAACTGTAGAATATTGGTTCACGCTCCCTAAGATTCAAACTCTATTGGTTTTCGGGAAGAATTACATCTTCGTCTGGGCTTACAAGTTCTTCAATTGAAATGAGGCCAGAAGGAAGATTTTGAGTAATGATATTTCCTACCCTCGGTGAACTAGGATCACTAGAAGTTGGAGTAACAAATCTTGAATATGGTTCCAAAACAGAAGGTTCAGTGTCAAGCTCAGAAATTTCAAGTTCTTCAGCTAATTCACTGAAAGGAGAAATACTACCAGTGACTTAGGAAAATGAAATTGGATTTTGAATATACTCTGCTGTTTGTATTTGATAATTAGGATGAACAATTAGAGATGACTCTCCGACTTCTAGTGATCCAACTCTACTGTCACTAGGTGATATGAGAGCTCGCAACCCTTCAAGCTGGCTTGGTGTATACTTAGGAGGTTTCCCTTGAAGTCTATGAGATTGTCTTGGTAATTCGGCCACGATTAAATATTAATTAATCACACATAAACAAAGAAAATTTCAATAAAAACACCTAAAGTCAGTAAAGAAACAAACAGCTGAATCACACGCCTAAAAAAAATCTAAGATTCCAAACCACGCAAAAATAGTAACTTCCTATACTAAAAACACTAGTTGGTGATGAAATTCAACTTAGTAGAAGTTTAATACAGAAAGGGCGGTTGGAACAGTTACCCCGACAACCTGATTAATGAAACAGACCAGCACAAGTTTCTTCACAAAACCATCTGAAGTGAAGAGAACCCCCCAGAGAGTCCAAGTGAGTCTAGTCGATGTTTGCTCCAGGTATAGTGGGATCTTTCCTTCACCATCACCTTAGGAAATAATCTTAAGTTTATGGGCACTAAGGTTACCAACAACAAAAAATACAACTGGGGAACAATCTACAATCCAATTCCATGCGCAATGGCAGAGTAACAAAGCTCAATCCCCTAGAAGGATCCTTGACATGGTCAATCTGAGGTTTACCAGCAAGTGAACCCAAGTTCCTTGACAATGGTTAATCCGAGGTTTACCATTTATAATACGCGCATATCTTCTATCTTTCCCAATGAAACATAATTGACTATCTCAAAGGTTCGAACATGATCTTGTGATTGACTCCTTTAGGAGAGGCTTCCTAGAATGTATCAATTACAATTGGATTTATTTCCTACCGCAAGATGTATCTACTTGTTTGTTCTAACTATCTTGGAGAGTTAATTACTCCCTACTCCAAGATACTAGCCTAAGCTATATTGGTGATAAGAGCCCTAGAAATAGAAAAGATTATTGATCAATTTTAATTAAGCATTGCTTTTATGGCTTCTTCTTTAAGTCAATAGGTATGGAAAGGAAACTTTGACGGTGTGAAGACTCGACTCCAAACACACTAAAAAATGCACCTAAAATTTTAAGCAATTCGTTTTTCTTTCAACGAAATTCTAGCTAAAAGAAAAAGTTCAAGAATGCAATTCTTTAAGCAACAATTATTTCTTTCAACATGGAAATGGAAAGAAAATCTGTTTGTTTTTTCAAATAAGAACTCAAAACGAGACAAATAATTAATGCTCACAATAAATCCCTTTCACTTTTCAAAACTCAAAACTACAAAAAAACAATTTGCTTCAAAAGAGATCTACAAGTTCTAGAAAAACACTCAAAACTAGAAAACGCTAATTTTGAGATCTAAAAACTTTAAAAATCTAATTGAATAAAAGCTTCAATTATTTTTTAGGACGTTTTACTTAGTTGTTCAGTAAACTAAGGATTCATTTGCACAGAATAACAAACCAATCAAAAAACATCCAGATATGTTTTCTTTTGTGAAAATGAAATTCAGAACTTATAACAAAGTTTTTTCAAAGATTTGCAATGAGAAAACTAAATCAGTTTCTCATAAAGGATAGATTTCACAACCAAGTCAGACTCATCAAGAAGACAAAATGACACTAGGGTGATCTAAGGTTTCTCAAGCTTTTGATCTTTGAGTCACTACAGAGACAAAGTGAAAACCACTTCAAGCATGCAAAACTTCTAGAAAATCATTCAAAACAAAAATACTATCAGTACTCACTCACAAGAGATTTTTTATAGGAAAAATACAAATCTGGGTAGACACTAAGAATCCTAAATCAAACCTAAACTTAACTGGAAGAAGATATCTTAGGTTTTTCAAAAATTTTAACAGGGTTCGCAGGCTCCATAAGCAACAGGTGCGGTCCCACATTGTTTACTTAAGGAAAATGCAGATATGTCCGCTCTGTCTGTGAAGACAAAGTGCGGTTCCCAGAAAACTTCAAAAAAAAAAAAACTTTGAGATTTTTGAAAACTACCCAGGCTAGTATATATCAATCAAAAACCAGAAAAATAGTTTTCTCAAGTCAAAACAAAGGAAAACCAAAAATTAAATTCCATCCCCAGTGGAGTCACCAATTTGTTGGCTGGATAAATCGATCTTGCAGACAAGGCCGATCTCCCTAGTGTCAGAAGATAGTCTAGCAACAAACAGACAAACAAACCTATCTTTCTCTAGACATATGCGATTTATAAGTAAATACTACAAAGGTGTTAATATCCTACCTTAGATCCAATGCTTGTTTGTAGTAGTCATCCTCCAGTCATTTGAAAGACTTATCTTTGAAGACTTGCAATCACAAACAATCAAAAATTAAATAGTGTCTGCATAGAAAATATTATAAGTCATGCCTATTATGGTGATCAAGGAATCCATAAAATAAACCATGAATTAATAGCTTATTGAGAAAAACAAATATATTTGTATTAACTTTTAATAGTAGAAGAACCTTACAACCTTTTCAGCCTTGATGTTGAACAAGTTCTTCCTAGGGTCCGAAATAGGAATTTCCTTTACTTTGACAAGTCTTGCACTCTTTCAAATGAGATTCATAGAGGTATGTAATCTATCCTCATAAAAAATCAACTAAAGAAAACTAAGTTCCAACAACATTTTACCTCAAAAATACCAAGCTTCTAACTACCTGTTAGCCAACCCAATGCCTCTTTTTATAGTGCAAAGGAGGAGGTTACAGTTCCACCAACGAAGGGATAGAATCCTCCTTCAAAGGGATAAGCCCCTCACATCAAGGGGTTAGCTCCTTAAGGTATGAGATACATGAACCTTAAAAGAGTGGACTTGCCACCTCTAGATTCCTTCCAGAAGCTTTTAGAAATAACTGAAAGTGAGTTTTTCAGAATATATTTGTGCCTTTTTACAGGGGTCCACACCTTTAACATATATAGTATGTGGTCAGGTGCACTGGAGACATGACCATTAGGTGCGGGACCACAGGTAAGTCAAAGAGAAAGTACAGAACCAAAGTTTTATAAAATTTTGAGAGCTTTTGTCTTATTTTCAAGGCTTGATATGACAAACCGATGTTTTAGACTTGCAGTGGAGGATAGTATGAGTGGTATTGAACTCACACAGATAGCAGAATGTCAAGGTGCCAATTTTCAGTGCAGCACAAAAGTTTGTAAAACTCTAGTTCCGCACTTTCGCTTTGTCTTACCTACGGTCCCGCACCTAATGGTCATGTCTCTAGTGCACCTGACCGCACTGTCCCTGTGTTAAATGTGTGGACCCCTGTAAAAGTTAAAAAGGCGCGAGTATATTCTGAAAAACTCACTTTTAGTTATTTATTGAAGCTTCTGGAAGGAATCTTGAGGAGGGAAGTTCGCTCTTTTAAGGTTCTGTTAACACCCAGGTTGTTCCCTTTGACTCCAAGGGAATACGGCCAGGGTAACCACTAACCAATATTTCGATTACAGCTTCTAGCCCAACTGTAATCAGAGAGGGCTCTCTCTTTAAGGTTTGTCTCTGTTCTGTGGAGATTTTAGGCTAGTTATGAAGTAAGGGTTTGGGTTTATGTTCGGTTGAAAGGATGTCTTTCTGTACCTAAAGTGGAAATCTGCAGATAATGTTAGTCCATTAGGCAATGGAGTCTGTGGCTACTGGTTTTTTGAAATCTTGAGTTGAGTAGCTGAAATTACAGGGCCATTTGAATACTTCATAAAACAAACTTGAAGTTATGATGGTGAAATGTAAATAACCAGTGAAAAACAATTAAGAATTTTCCACTAAGCTGGGGTGTGGGAAAGAGATATATTCCTCAGGAGCAAACTTGAATTCCTGAAACAATAATCACTGTGAAAGATATAGTGTGAACGGGCAGCAATTAAGAATTACACCTTTATTACTATAATTGAAGAAAACATTTATAATAGTTTAGATTGAGTTCAGGGTAATCTGTGATTAAATCCTGGAACTATTCTTTTTCCTTACCACTAACTGTAAAGCACAAAAGCATGAAAGAGATATGAAAAGATAACAAAACACATAACGAAGAGTTTTAGGGAAAAATTATTGTGCCATGAAGTACGCAGGAATCCTGTAACATTCAGTTAAACACCACAATGCATCAAACAACACAGAGCTTTGGAAATTCCATCGGCCTTTGTATTACTTCTCTGAGAATTTACAGCAAAAGAACTCTAGAAGAGAAATCAACAACCCCTTGCAAACTCATGCGAGGGGGAATATATACAAATGTTTCATACAAAATATCTCAGGCATTGAGTCATCTGAGAAATAAATATCTTCACCAACTGGTACAGGAAATAGCAGATAAGAAGTTATTGTAGCTTTCAATACACCATGAATGCTCTTTAATTCTATCAGAAGACTTTTTGACCTTTGGAGGTCATTGAGTCAGTTGAACGCTTTGTTATAAATGATGAATGACGTGTCTTTGCAGCTCTGCCCTCCTGTAGCTTTTCGGCCCTGTCACTTGTGACTGTCAGTGCTGCTGTGGTGGCCGAATAGTTTCACTGAGTTGGCTCAGCCTCTTTTTCTCCATACATGCTGATATATCAAAATTTTCCTGTGCATGACAACTCACATATTTCAATGGAAAAAACTTGATTACAGGCTCTGGTTTGATAGTATTAATTGTATTAATCCAGTCCAGACTTCCTGTGTGGGCAATTGATGTCTTAAAATTGCCTCTATAGTCTCATCCGCCTCTGTATATTTATATAAATTCGGAGGCACATCAAACAAGTGATTGATTTCATTCATGATAAAAAATAAGTTCTCTACCCTGTTGTAGAGATTCTGCCCTGATGCTGGCCCTGATTCTTCTGAAGTGCTGGGCTCTTCTGCAATCTGATTTGTAGCAAAGTTGTTGACCCTCTTGGCATAATTTTCATGGGAAAGTAGTCTTCCTGCGCTATTCATTAAGTTAGGAAGACCTCTATTCTGCAATGCTACAAATTTGTCCATGAATTTATTAATCTCTGTCTGCATATCCTGGCTTCTTCTCTCTAATGTCTGTACTAGGGTTCTTAGTGTCAGGACCCTTTTGACTATTGAAATGGTCTTAGTCCTGATGGTAATTCCCATTGTGGCCAGCTAAGAACTTGTTCTGTGATTAAGCACATTGATCATTTTGTTGGCAGCCTCAGGCATATTGCCTAGAGATGCCCTTGCTCTTTGGATTTCCCTATGTGCTTTTCCAATGAGCCCCATCTACTCATGAATACTCTCAATATATTGCCACTGGTCAGTGATGGATTGGCCAATATTGGTCCATAGGACTGTCTTGAGCTCAGTTGTTACTTTATCAAGTGTGAGCTCTTTCTCAAGCTCATTTATCCTCCTTTTGAGAACCGTTATCTCTCTTTCTTTCTCAGCTACATTCTGCTTGGATTTATCATATCTTTCATTGAGCTTAGCCAAAGTCTCTTTGGCTTGATTCAGCTCTGTCATTTGGGCCTGCAAGACCTGAATTTCATTCTTGTGTTTCTGCATATCAAGACTTTGAGCCTGCTCTATTGTTGGTGCTGAGGTAGAGGGTGTCGTTTGCTCTGTCTGCTGAATGGCAGGGGCAGTGGTTTGAGGAGCTTCTTCCAAATTGACTATTTCTAGAGGGGGTTGAGAAGTTTGGCCTGCCTCTTTCTGTTGCAATGCTGCCTGCAGTGCGGCCTCTAATTCTCCCAACTTTTCTTGTGTTAGGATCAGCTGTTTATATAGTGACACCAGCATAGTTGCTGCATCCTTGTCATGTCTCAGCTGGGCAACTTCTTCAGTTTGGGGATGAAGAGTTGCTGGGATCTTGATCATCTTCCTTAATGATGCCATATCTGCATCCCTTAGTTTCAACAGTTCCTGCACAGCTTTGACATCCTTGGGATCATGCCCAACCTCTATTATGATGTCCTCCAAAGCTTTGATTCTATTGTCCTTTGCTTGAGAGGATTCTCTCTCCAACTCAAGTTGGGAAGTTGTATTATTTAGGCTATTTTCTAGCCTGTAATTCACCAATGTTTTATCTGCCAAGGAGGCATATACGATCTCACCTGTTTCCTTATGTAATTCTATCTGATCCATCGGGTGGATGTCCTTGGCAAGGACCTCAAGGTTGGTCCTGATGTAGTCTGCAGCTGACTCTGGCTGCATCACAGCTGGCATGAAGTGGCTCATAATCATCTTGCCCTCCTGGACATCATAGGCATACATAAGTCTTTGCTGGTTGGTGGGAGCCATTTTCAACAGATGATTATATAATTGTATCCTTATGGGCTCATTCCTCTTCTTTATGTCCATGAACTGCTGCTTGATGCTTTGTTCACCTCCTCTTTGTTGGCTTGAGGAGCTAACTTCTCCTCCTGCTGCCCTCTCTTGTTCCTGCTGGAAGGAAATTGCAAAGGCCTCCATGCTAGGTGGGCCCATGCCCAAAGATTGCCCTATTGGCATTTCTTCCTCTGAAAAAGGATTTAATCTTTGCCTCTTTTCCCCTTGAGTTGTTGATGTTGTGAGGGGAGTATCTCTATCCCTTTTCCTGCTTATGTCCTCCTTTTGAGGGGTTTGAAGGACAGAAGCTTCAACTCTTTTTTCTTGCCCAGGAGGCACAATTTGTGGTGGTTGCTGCTCAGTGACCATTGGGGCCTCTGTGGTGTGCTCTTCTTGCACTGGCGGTTCCTTTTCTGGCTGTTGTACCTGTTGTTGTTGCTGTGATCCCTGCTGTTGTGCCTGTTCCTGAAGTGGCTGCTCTAACTCCATTTCTTTTTCCTTGCCTTTGCTAGAGGTTTGATCTGTAGCTTTGACTGCCTTCTGATGTGTTGTGGAGGATGAGGCAGCTGCTCCCACTTGAGTGCTTGTAAGAGCAAATACATGTGCAAGAAGTTCTAAGTCATCCATCTTTAGAAGATTTCTTCGTGCTCTTTCATTTAATTCTTCTTGTGTGATAGGTTCCTCTAATGTGCCTCTCGTCCATTTTGGTTGATTTGCATATTTTTCTATGTGAGGCAACCTCACATGGTCATAACTGGACAACCTATACTTGACCCTTCTAAAGGTTATGAAGTGATTGGGGTCATAAGGTTTCCAGAAGAAACTGGTCTTTAGGCCAAGGCCTTCTAGCATTCTGTCTGCCTCTTGCCAGCCTTCCTCCCTTTTGTTAAAAACAAAGTGGCCCAATTGGTTTTTTACCTTCAACTATGCTTTCTTGCCTTTGCCTGAAAAGTTCTTCACATCAACATTCCCAAACTTCCTGAAGTATTCAAGGGAAAACAATCTCATAGGCACATATTTGGGCAGTCTGTATGGTGGTAACTCACAACCGTATATTCTAATAACGGTGTGATTTTGGTAAAAATACCAATCCCCAATGCTGTATACCTTGGACAACTGAAGGATCCTCTGCATCTCATCGATTAGTCTTGGAGGAGGTGAGCTCAGGAATAGAGACATGGCTGGGTGGATAAAAAGGTCTATAAACTCATAGTAAGTGTATGGAGAATAGGGTGTGCAGTGAATAGCTGAGGTCCAATACACTACTGACCTTGGATTTCCTTGTGCATCCACTCTTTTCATAGCAAAAGAAAATTTCTCATGTTGATAGTATAAAATAAAGTGGTAGCTGTAGGAGGAGTATCTGAACACCCTTTCCCTTGATAGGTTCATCAATTGCTCATGCATTTTGTCTGATATATAGGTGGCATAGTCATAGCAGATTGGAGTTTTGCCAGGGGAAAACATGAGCATCATTACCAGTAC
>APFE030806724.1:2321-20810 GCA_000404065.3 Pinus taeda | reverse complement strand
AAATGATATATATTAATAAAAATAAAACACACACACATAGATATATGTATGTCAATATAAACAATATTAATCACATTTCTTAATGTTTGGTGATTGCATTCAACAATATTGTTTTGCATGTTAATATAAACAATATTAATAATATTTGTTAATTTTTGGTGATGACATTCAACAATATTGTTTTATTTTTGTGATGAAATCTTTGGCTTTGTTATTTTTTTGTTTAATTAAGCTATATTTAAGCTAAATGACAGGTAATAGATACTATGTAGATGTTGTTATTATTATTATCATTTAAAATTTTTATTTTTTATGAGTTATTTTGTTTTTTTTGTTTTTTTACTTTTTATTTTAATTTTTTTTCAATCTTTTAATTTGTTTGTTTTTTTTTGAATTACATTTATTATATTTATTTATTTTTTCTGTAAGGTTCATGTTGATCCTAGACTAGCAACTCGACTCTAGTATGTGCCAATTTGATAGTTCATTTTAAGTTTTTCATTATAATGGATCAAGTCTGCCCCCCACAGTGTGTCAATTCCATGGTTGATTTTTAATTTTTCATTGCAATGTGTTGAGTTTGCCTACATTGCATGTCAATTTGATGGTTGATTGTTAAATTTTCATTCCAATGTGTCAAGTTGTCTTAGGCTAACATGCTAAAATAGCTATACTTTTAGCATTTAAAAAAAAAAAAATCTTGGTATAATGATTCTTTCATTCTGGTGTTCATTTTTAATGTTTTTTTTAGTCATATAATTTTTCCATAATGCCATGGTTGAAATATGTTGAAAACTTAAGGTTTTTGTAGTCGTGATATTTGGTTTTATTTTCATGGTTGAAAATTTGTCAAATTTTTTATGGTTTTTCTGTGTCAGGATATTTTATCTTTAATGTTATCCTTGAAAATAATTATAAGTATTTTATCTTTAACGTCGTGGCTAAAAATTGTTGGAATCTTAAGGCTTTTAAGAGACATGATGTTTTATCTTTAATGTCATGCCTGGAAATTGTTGGAATTTTAAAATTTTTCTGAGTCATGATATTTTATCTTTAACGCCATTTAAAATACGTTAAAAATTTACCATAAAAAAGTTGTAGTTCCAACATCAAAACTTTTCATTTTCAAGGTGTTTTTTCGTGTTTAAAATTTTGTTCACTGCTATTTTTTTAAAATGTTAAAAATTTACCATGAAAAAAAAATGTCATTCCAACATACACACTTTTCATTTTCAGGTTGTTTTTGAAGTTTTTTTGGAGTTTTTTTGCTAGAGTTCACGTTTTGAGGTCATGGTTCCCATTTAATTGGTAACTTTTTTTTCCATATCCACTAATGATTTGTGTTATTTTTGGTTTTCTCTAGAAAGTAGATCATGGATTGCTAGTCACAAATTTTGATTATGTTCCTTATTATTTATTAAGTGTTCCCGGGGACAAGCCCCCACTTCACATTTAGATATTTCTCTACTTTCTAGGTTCTGATTGATTTTTTTTTTCCATTTTGGTGATGGTATATGTAGTATCTTTGGGATCTATCTCTTTTATTGTTTTTCTTATCTTGGAGGGAATTGTTCTAATTGGTCCTTATTCTCATAGTGTGATTGGTCAATATTTTCCCTCTCTTTAGAAGTAGTTTTCTGGGTGGCCTTCTTAGGTGGCATTGGGGGTGGTCTTGATTTTTCCAAATCAACAGACTTGTGGTGTCCTTGAATTTTTCAACATTGTGGATGTGATATCCTATCACATTAGTTTAAACATGGGGTCGAAATAGTAATTGGTGCAGGAGTTTGCCCCAGACGTGGAAGTGATCATTGAGGTGGCAGTTCAAGCAGAGGAAAACACCAGAAAAAGTGGCACTAGGCTACCATTCTTGCACTAGGAAAAGGAGGGAGACACATGTTTTCAATAGGCTAGATTAGGGTATCATGTCTCTACTTTATCTGGGGGGGACTGTATTGAGGATCATCAGCCTAACCAGGGGCAGAGGCACAAAACCATCAATGTAGATGAGCAGAGGCATAATTCTGATTTTGGGAAGGATGTTTTCTAGGATAGGGTGGTGGGTTTAAAGAAGAAAACTTTGGTTGATAGATGTTCATATACCCAAATGGCAGGGGAGAGGATGAAATCATGGATTGGACAATGTTGGACTCCCATCCTTTCATATAGACCTACGGCAAGTGTCTTATTCAATGGTTGGTTCACCTTTCATTTCTTAAGCCCAGAGGATGCAACTATAGTTGTTGATCATCCATGGGTAAAAATAGGGGTTTCCTGGTACTACAAAGGTGGAATATAGGTTTTAATCCCTCTTGGAAAATTCCCATATGTAACCTTATCTCGGAGAAGATGTCGTGTCTTCCTCTAATTCTATTGTCAAAGGAGGCTATCATGGCTATAGCTAAAAAAATCAGGAATTTTTACTTCTGGGAGGAAGGTAGCTCGGGTTGTCTTGACAAGAGGATAACATAGGTACTAGTTGAAATGGAATTTTTGAGGGAGGGGCTTCCAACTAAGATCGATCTCTATTAGGGACCATATTCTTTTTGTAAGTTCTTTGATTATTGGGGTTCTCCTTTCTCATATCTAGCTACCATGACATTAGACACCTCCTGGTTGATTTTTTAGGTCGTTTCAAGGAGTGTCATCAACAAGGCTTAGCAGTGCTCTCGTCAAGCTGACCATGTAGATGGTCTACTTTTGGAGGAATTCTGAGCTCCAGAGAACAAACTTTCATCTGATCCTAGCACTAAAGATCTAGATAGTGCACATGTTGAGGGAAACATTTCCTCTATTTATATTGAGGTCCCCAATCACTCAGATGTTTTGTTTTCCTTGATGGATCCTTCCCATGTATCGAAAAGGAATCTAAAAAATAAGGGTAGGGATAGTTCTTGTATTTCTTATTTTCTACTATATAGAGAGGTGGAGGAGCTACAATTTTTTGGAAATTATTCTTCATAGGGTGGGATGGATAGGGAATGGGAGTTGAGAGGTCTTGGCTCAAAAGAGGATAATTCTTCCTCCCTAACCAAATTCTGGGAACCCTTGACCCATTTGAATGTTCTAGTGTCTGGGGATCTAGAATTACAATATATAACCAAAGAGGATGCAAGTGGTATCGAGGCATTGAAAAAAAAAATATGATTTTGCTGAGAAAGAGATATATTTGAGCCCAACATCCCAGAAATTTGTAACGATAAGAAATAAACCGCTGTGAAGTTTAAAAATATATTGAATGTCTCTATGATTCCATTTGATATTTAGCCTTCCTATTTGGATACCCATTTGGAGCCACCCCCAAATAACAAAGACCTTGTTTGCATTAAGGTCAAACACGTGCATGTAGCTCTTCCTACTATTTAGGTCCTTAGAGAAAATACACCTGATGAAGACCACCCCAAATGATTATTATGTCCTTGAATGTGTGGGATTTGGGATGGACCTCCAAACATAAATCTCTCTGGAATTTGATCAAGATTCACCACCCAAATATATTGCTTCTTCAAGAGACTATGATTAACGGGGAATTGGCATGGGATGCTTTATTGAAAATATGTCCCCAATGGAATGCTTGTACGACCAATGCCTCCAGACTGTCAAGAGGCGTGGCTGCAATGTGGAACCCATAATTTTTTAATCTAAAAGATTTTCAATTTGATGTAGAGATTATACTGGTTGGTTATCAAAGAGGTGTTGTGAGGAGGCTACACATTATAAATATGTATGCTACATATTTGGACAAGAAGGATTCTAGGAGAGATGCAAGGGCAACGGTATTTTAGATCTTAGCTCTCTAATCTCAGCATGGGATTTTAATTCCACTATGGAAAAAGAAGAGATATGGGGCTAGAAATAAGGAGGATCCTATGGGGATATTTCTAAATTATATTTTCTCCCAAAATGCGTAGGTGGATATTAATCCTACTTCTCTAAGGCCTACATGGAGTAATGGCAGATTTGGTAGTACGTGGATCTCCAAAAGGCTGGATAAATGTTTTTCGCAGTTGGGAATGATAGGCTTCTTAGAGAATGTGGAAACATGGACACTTCCCTCTCTAATATCATATCATTTTCCTATTCTCTTTAATGGAAGGGATATATTAAAGGGAGATGCCTTCCTTTCAAATTCAACCATAACTGATTAAAGGAAATGTCATTCATTCAGATTATTTATAGCACATGGCTCTCGTCGAATCCAGGGACAAAGGCTTCAACTATGGTATCTATTGGTCATAAGCTCAAGACATTGAAGAGGCTACTGAGGAAATTGGTAAGGATTAAGAAAAAGAAAATGATATGGGAATTACTGGATATAGACTTGGAAATGGAGCTTATATCTTATTCAAAAAATTTAGATTTCTTATTAGCATCTACAAATAGTAAGCTTATATATCATTGGAAGGGAGAAAGAACACGATTTTGTTGGATTGGGAAGCATATTAGGGCATAAACATCATGGTGTCACTAGTGGTAGATGGTGATATAAAGACTCACTTCTTCCATAATCAGGCATCCTATGGGAGGAAAAATAACATTATTTGGCTCATCAGAGATGACAAGGGAAATTCCTTATCGACTCAAGAGGATATTGAAAGGGAGGCAGTCTAGTATTTCATTCAACTATACACAGCCATAGATGGGGATGTTACTAACAATAAAATTTCTATTCTAAATCTCTTCCTACATATGACTGATGAGGAGGTCAGAGAGTTTGTGGAGGTATCGGTCACCAAAGAAGAGGTATTTGGGGTTCAAAAGGTTCTGGAAAAATAAAAGATCCCAAGACTAGAAGATTGGCCCGTGGAGATCTTCTTACACTTTTAGGACATCATGATTGAGGATTTAAAAAAATGGTCAAAGAATCTAGGTGTTTGTGCACGGTATGAAGATTGGTAAAATCTTCTTTCACTGGTCACATTTCTAAGGTTTCAAATCCTTTGTCATTCATTGATTATCGACCTATATCCCTTTGTAATTTGGTATATAAAGTGATTTCAAACTTAATATCTAACTAGATCAAACCCGTGTTATTGAATCATATAACTTATGAACAATTTTGGCTTCCTAAAATAAAGATAGATTCATGGTGTCGTCGCTATTGCTTAGGAATGCACAAATTTTATCAAATCTATGCATCTTGGGGACTATCTACTAAAGAAATATTTTGTCAAAGGATATGATTATGCAAATTGGGAGATCCTTAGGTTGATTCTACTCAAAATTAGGTTTGGTTCTCAAACTGTAAATTAGATAATGGAATGTGTCTCATCAGCACACTTGGCAGTAATCATAAATGGGCTCTTGACAAAATTCTCTTAGGCGATAAGAGGTTTAAAACAGGGATGTGCTCTACCTCCTCTATTATTTGTGATTGTGATTGATGGTCTTAGTAGGACGATTTGGGAGGAAAGGTCGAAGGGGATTATTTCTAGTTGTAGGCTATCTAGATATATTACTCCACGTCATTTAATGTTTGAGGATGACATTATTTTGATGGGGTAGGGAATCATTTTGGAATCGAAGGCATTTTATCAAATTATTTGATTTTGGGGAAGCTTTGGGTCTCATATTAAGCAAAGAAAAATATGCTCTGTGTTATTTAGGCAAGGAGTCAACCTTGATCAAGGAGATCGCCGACCTCTTTGGGGTTAAGTATTATTCACTGGATGAAGGCTTTAGATACCTTGGATTATTCATAAAGACAAAGTGTTATGAGAACAAAGATTTGGATCGATTGGTGCAAAAATTCGAGAAGTTGCTGAGATCATGGAAAATTAAATAGATGCCACTGGGGAGTCATCTCGTAATGATTAAGGAAGTGATACAAAACATAGCTATTGCCTAGATGCACATTTCTAGTCTTCAAAAAAATCCATTATCACATAATAGAGTCTATCATAGCCAATTTTATATGGTATCATGAGGAGGATAAGAGGAAAATACACCTTGGGAAATTAGAAACTCCGACAAGACATCTCTTATTAGGTAGTTGGGGCATCATTCATATGGAAATATTCAATCGTGTGTTGCTGATAAAGAACTTTTGGAGGGCCATAAGTGGTGGTAGAAAATGGAATCAATTAATCATGGATAAATACTTGAAGAACCAGTCTTTGGTGTTTTAGATAATGGAGGTCACTCCATAGAAAAAATAGGCATTGATGTCTTAAAGGAGCTTGATGAAAATAAATCCATGGTTTCTATGTAACTTAAGATGGGTTATTGGCACTCGAGCGAGGGAAAATATTGGTCTAAAACCCATTAAAGATATGCACAAAAATCATACGTTGTCACTTTCCGTTTTGAACCATTTACACAACAAATTTTATTTAAGAATAAAGGATATTTTTGTGGACAGAGGACCTGGCTTACAACTTAGTTCTTCGAGAGATGCATGAGATATAGTATTTCTAGTGATTTATGTGATGAGTGGAACAAATAAATTATCCTCCTTAAGATGATAGGTATTATGTTAGCTGATGAGGAAGATCAATTATCATTGAATGGAAATATGGTCAAAGGGTAACTTATAGTCAAATAAATACTCATTTTTATCTCGGGAGTATTCATTAGATCCTTGTACTAGTTGGTTTTAAGTATCATGGAAGTGTTGCATCCCACTAAAGTTGAAATGTTTATGTTGGTTGGTGGTCCTTGCTAAAATCCTCACATGGAAAAATATGCTAAAGAGAGGATTTCTAGGGCCTAGAAAATGCACTCTACGTGAGGTAAATTCAGAAGACATAAACCACCGCTTTATTAAGTGCTCTTTTATAGTTGTTATCTAGAAGGAGGTCCTAGATATTATCCATATATATGTAATGTGGGACTAGTCCTTAGTGGATGCTTTCATATCAAAGTGGTTCGTGGAGCACAAGGAATACAAATCTCTTCCTTTTTATATAATATGGGGCATTTGGAGAGCAAGAGATGCTAAGATTTTTTACCAAAAGGAGCAAGACAGGAGGGTCTTTAACATTAATATCTCTATGTTATTTTTAGAGAAGGGCCCCACATTTAAAAAGGTACCCAAAAGATGGATTACTATGAAGGATATATGGAACAAGTTCCCAATTGGCTTATTTAATGGAGCATCATCTTCAAGGAGATGTGGAAGTGGGATGATGATTTTCATGAGGCCTAGTGATTTCTATATGTTTAAATGGTGCAAAGCAATGGTTCTAATATGAGAGAAGAGTTACTAGCATTTTAGGGCATCCTCTATTGTATCAAGTGGTTGGAAATTATCAAGTTTGATGTGTTTGGAGATTCCAAGGTGATTGTTGAGTGGGCTAATCAACAATCCACCTTACATGTTCCATCCCTTTCACACTGTCTTTATAGGATCATGTCTCTGATTTCATCTTTCCTTAAGATCTTGGTCTCCCACATATTTTTGGAATACACTAGTAGAAAATGGTGAAATTAGTGACTAAGTGAGTAAAAAAGTTAGTCACTACAACTTTTCCAAGTGAAATGCTACAAAAAATTAGGAATATTAAGATACCCAACTAAAAACTACTAACATAAATGACTAATTTAGTCCCGAATTAAAACACATGACTAGCTAATAAATAATACTTCTAAAAATGACTAACCTGAATGACTAATTTAGTCTAGGAACAAGAATATGACTACCTAACAATAACTACAATAATAAGAATTAGTTGTTTATGTTAGTCATTTTAATCGTGTCACTTCAACAATCTAAACATACAAGTGATAGGGGATTCAAAGGATGATTAGAATTATGGAGCTTGTTAGAATCCTTAGGGTTATATCATTTGATCACATTCACATGGAATTAAATTGAAAGGTTAACAAATTATCGAAAATGGGAGTAGGTGCTCAACACATCCTTTTGCAACATGACATGACCACCTATATATGTTGCAACAACCTTTCCAACTTATTTAGTGGGTTCCACATCTATTTCACATTTCCTCTTCATCTGACTCAGTGGTAGTGCTAAGGAGAAGGTCTGAAATTTGATCAAGGATTGTTTAGTTAGTACCACTACTAATTTTCCTTCATGAAACTTGTCAAATGTATTATGTTTTCTTTGCAACTTCTCATGGTGCTTAAATTACTTGTCTAAACATCTAATTGAGACTAGAATTCTCCCACCAATCTCTCACTAATAATCCCTAAATCTCCATATTCTCAACTAGAGGTCTTGTTCATGGAAATGGAACATCAAAAATATTAATTTAGGGACTAAGGTCCTTGGTTTCCTTTCCTAACCATAGAATAGACACTAGCTCCCATATGTGGTGAGAAACACCTCCTATGGTGCCCATATCCCGACTTAAGAACAACGATCCATTAAAGAAGATCTATGCGGTTTTTAATTCTAGCTCATAGCCTTTGAGACGAAAAAGAATCTTGTAAGGCCTAATTACCTTGATTACCTCGCTTACCCATGGTATATTCCTTGACTCCTATACATGGTGTGAAAAAAATCCTAATGGAATAAATATCCCATATATCCCTAAGATTATTTAGAGAGGATATATGTGGTTGTTCAATGCCAAATTCATGGCCCTTGAGCATGAGAAGCTTCATTTTAGAAGTAGAGGCCTTTTTCTCCTTCCCTAATACTAATTCCTATTATGTAAAGAATAGTAATGGTGCCACTTTGGGTCAACATAGGGTTGTTTCCACTGTCACCTTAACAATTAGACCTCTCACTTTGGATTTTTTTATTGAACCTTGGGGGCATTCGAAAGCTCAAATTTATGGGGTCTTTTATGTGACTAGATCACTAGCACTGAAATCCATCATTACATTGGATTGTTCAACATGTTGAAGATCCATATCCTATTGAACACAAATTTTGTATTCATTATTACTTTCATTGCAACACCTCCAATGGATATTGATGGTGTTCATGAGCCTATTTTTGGTTCTCTTCTTTATGGAAACAATAATATCTTTGACACCGTTATTCCTACCTTTGAAACTATAATTTTTCACTTCTATCCCAATAGGGAAGTAGATTTATTCGATGAATGGCTACACAAAAAGGACCCTATGAGCCAATCGTTCATGTCATCGATGTAGTGCCCACATAACATGAACATTCAATGGTCTCTCATAGCCATACACTCTATGATGGGTGTCATAGATACCTATGATAACAAGTTGCATTCTATTGCTAAAGCCTGTAAGTAGTCGAAGAATTATATTCAATTATATTGTGACAAGTTGCACTCACATGCTTATCTAAGTGTTCAGAAGCATACTTTCATCACACTTTGTTTAATCCTCTCCTTAAATTATCACTACAAAGGAAGGCTTCAACCATGTTTGTGAGGTGTGAGATTGATATCCTTCTACTGAAAACCAAAGACATATTTTATATCCTAGTTATATTTACCTTTTCCCTCATTTTTCTCATTTCCTTTTTTATATCTATGTGTGGAGATGGAAATACCTTCATTATCTTTTATGGGAGGATCATGAAATTATAGGTGAGTAAGGAGGCCTAACCCCTTTTGATTTGTTTCCATATTATTTGATCTCTTTTCACATATTCTAATAGCATTGTTCATTATATATCTCACATATTCATGGCCTCTTGTGCTCCTAGGAGGTCAATCATTCTTCATTATACTACCTTAACTTGAACACTGAACACAATTGCCAATATCCTTCAAATGCTTGAACATTAAACAAAATTGCTAATATACTCCATCCAAGGGCCACTTTGATTTTCTTGACAAAAAATAAAAATACTTTTAATTTGAAAACGTAATCTAAAATGATTTTTAATTGATTGAATATTTTTATTTTTTAGTATAAAAAATGCATTAACTATTGAAAATCCAAAAATATATAAAAAAGGGAAAATTGGCTTCCTTATAAATTATTACTAATATTTTTTGGTTTGCTAAGTTGTGTGAGTCTTGAGATGACCTCACACTTAACTTTTGGCTTGAATAATCAGGACCAAGAGACATCTAAGCCATTAAAACTACGAGGGGATCACACCTAGCCTGGGCCACACCTGCCCTTAACATGAGTAGATTTTTGCCTACGGAGTTTCAAATCCATGACCTTAACAACATAGAATGTGTTAACAATACACTGTGTCATCATCTATTCTATGCCCCATAGACATAAATTACCACTAATTATTTTAGATAATTTGCTTCTATTTACATGACTTATAAATTTTAATTAAAAATAATTGGTTCAATACCATAATCTCCCGTCCCTACTTTAATCCATTGTACATGAAAAACCTTAATTACATTAAAGGTGTCCCTTTTTGAAATTTGTCATGGTAATCATTGTCTAATACCCTTTTCATCTCCATCTGACATCTGTACCAATGTAGACCCATGACATTTGTCTCATTCTTGATATTGCCATTGTTATCAACTAAGTTATGTTGTTGAGGACTCTTAGGAGACTTTCTCATGTTTGTGAGATAAATTCTTGGTATATCTAGTTTGTTGATTGTTTGATATACTCTTATTGTTATAGTAGTAGTAGCTAGTTTGACCACGGCTTGGTCCAAATTATTACTCCAACAAATTATGGATTTAGCACTGTACAAATAATGGAATAAGAGAAAAAAATAGGTAAAATTATGGAAAAAACAATTATCCATAAGAATTATATACATCTTTAAAAAAATTCTAACAAACTCGAAAATTTAAAAAATAAATATGATAATAAAAATATCAATATTTTTTTTAATTAAAAATTACTAAAAATACATTCTTTATGTTAAAAAGATTTCACAGAATTTCTTTGAAAAATGTGCATTTCTCTTAAATACTTCAATCTCTAAACCACTATTAGCTTACATTGTTAAAAAACCAAAATTAATATTTAAAAATAAAATTTATACATATTTTACATACTCTATATTCATTTCTACAAAAGTAAACCCCAGAGAACTTTTAGGGCCTACACTATGAACCCAAAACAAACCAAACCAAACCCAAAACAAAGAAAAGAAAGCAGTCTTCAGGATAAAAAGTTAACGAGCTTTAGGAAGGAACCTAACAAATATTTCAGCCTACAAAAGGGGTTTATAAAAAACCTTTGAATCTATGATATTTATCCCTAATCATACTTGTCACGAGGGCCAACAATGAGCAGGAAGGCTAGAAAGAGGCGTTGTTAAACATCTGCACGAGAAGCACTTGGATGCTCTAGCCCTAAAGCTCATTCATGTCGGCCAACAATCATGCGTTCAGGTGGAAAGCTAGGCAATATTTGTTCTTCTTAGGAAGAAGATCACACCGAAACAGATGATTGGCACTACACACACAAACTATCGTCAAGGCCCACCTCCTTGTTTGCATTCAGTTTATTGAAAAGAGCACCCACAACTGCTACTTTCACATGCCCTATCGATTCGTTATAGATAAATTTTATCACAGGTATTGCTCCCATTTATTTCTCTACTACTATACGTTGTGCTTAGAATAGAGAGTTAAAAAACTATTATAACTTCCATTCTTTCAGAGCCAACTGATTTAAATCCAAATATAATGACATAACTGTATAATGGAGCACTTAATTTTTCGAAATCAATACTATAGGAGGGGCACCACCATTCTGCAAAGAAGGGTCGTATTAAGTGGAAGAGAAGTGCATTTTGATGTCATCTAGCATCTCACACTGGCTTAGATTGTTGTAATCGATCGTTGTCAATAGGACCTAACTGTATCCTCGCACAATTGCCTCCAAGTATCCTCCATTGATATTGAATGTTAATGTCTCAAACCCATACATGATTACTACTTTGATTTCTAAAAATTATGTTAGTACAAAGTATATCTGGGGTCTATTAGACCTTTATACTTCCAACATGAATGGATCGGTTTATGGGTATTTGGATCAGGTTGGAATCCGTTGCCTCACCCACAGTGCTAAGTGAATATTGTTTTGAAGAAACATAATCCCAATCGAGATTAATGTTAGCATAAAGCTCATAAACTCACCTTTTTAAAGTTCACAATATTACTTTATGGTACATCATTGAGGGTTTATGCTAACCCAACCACCTTTACAAAGCCTCCTCTATCTCCACCCGATCAAGATTCCATTGTAGCCAAGACAATCATGAAGAAGCTAAAGTTGGCCCTTTCCCATGATGGAGGCTCGACACCGATGTGTTTGGACCATCGGTCAAGTTGTTTCCTATGTACTTTGATGATCTTGATTGGCAAAGGGTACAATCCGTGATCTACTACACCATAAGGCTACAAGAAATAAAGATTTTCAAGAAGGTAAGCATGAAGAGGCTGTGGAGCACTATAAAACTTCTTTGGCATGCAATGGAGAATCATGTCCTTACAATGATGTTTGGTTTTGTAATGGTGCAACTACCTCCCAAAAATTTGAATGTAAAGGAAAACTTCTCAAGTTTGGCTCTAATATGGATAGAATTCCACTTTACTTGAAATTTAAAAACATTTTAAACATACTTAACTATTTGGGAAGCTTTATTATATTTTTGGGCTTATTCTTGTGTCTTTCTTTCCATTCACAAAATTTTACTTTTTGGCTATTGATTTTAACTAAAATCCCTTTCATAGCTTTCTTGATCATTGTTTATGGAAATGTGTGCTTGTTCACATTAAGTATTCAATATTAGTCTAGATATATGTAAGATATTTAGTCACTGCAAATTTTCCCATTTAACTAAAAAACCTCTATTCTAAGTGTTATTCTTGGCTTTAAGATATATGAAATCTAACTTCTACTTGTATTGGTAACCTTTCTTCAGCAAAATTCTCAACTACGTCAGTGTTGTATTACTCTTTTCAATAGGACTTTCGTGTAGATAGAAAGGAACTTAATTTGGGAATAAAATGTGTTTGCATCAAAAAAAAGCGTTTGAGTAAATAGAGTTATTTTGGCATTCAGTCCATTATACTTTTAATGAACAGAAATTTCAACGCTACGGGCTAGACCCAGACAGTGAATACAATTTTATGCTTTAGTGACTTTTCACTGGAATCTCGTCTTATTTTTTCAAAATATATTGTTAATGGAGTGTTTGAATCATTTATTGATAGTGTAAATGAATTAACGTTAGCACACCAAAAAAAATACAGAAACTTGAAAACTGGAAAAACCTAGATTTCCCAAAATTTCTGCAAACATTTATCAAAATCTACCAAAGTTTGACCATTTTCAAGAAAAAAATGTGGCCTCTTGAACTACTCTATTTTCATTTTTGCATCATAGAAATTGGGACATTGTTCAATCATTTGCATCATAAAATTTGGGACATCGTTCAATCAAGAGGGTGAGTTTCAGCGAGTGCATGCATTTTGGCCCAAGTGTCAGGAAACATGGAGGGACCCAGTGCCTTTTCAATTTGTAACTATTTTTCAAAAATATTGTGGGAGAAATGAAGGTAGTTTATGAGAACACCAATGTTTATATCACTGATGCTATTGCAAATTATAACTGAGCCATTGCTCTGGACCCAAACTATCCCAAGGCTATTTCTTAGAGAGCCACATTACATGAAAGTGTTAGAGATTTAGCCACAAGAAAAATCAATGGCAGATTTTATTTGTGGTGTATAAATTATTTTTTCGTAATATATAAAAAAATAAATTTCACAAGATTCTTATTTCTTCATATAGATTTTGACAAGACATGTTTTTCCGTGAGGAGAAATGCGTTATTTTTTCAAGATTTCATAAAAAGGTTCGGTAAGATTCTTGAGATTTTATATATTTTTTACAGTTTTTCCCCAATCTCCTGACCTAATTTGTAATTTAAAAAAGAAATATGGGCAGGGAATTCCCTTATTTGGTTTTCTACTCAAATCAAGTGCGATTTGTTTACGATAACTTCCAAGCCATGAAATAAGCAGAACGTGCAAATGGACCATTAGTTGAAAGTCGAACCATAAAAATATGTGCAACTTGTGCAAACTTATATATATATATATATATTGATGCAGATTCTAGAAATACTTCAAACAAGTAAAAAATATGTTCTTTATCTACGATAATGCGGAATATGGAAATACTTCGCAACAAGTTTTAATGTGATGCAAATGACGGTGGAAAAGAAGATGCATTTTTCTCATTTAATGCTTTCCATTTTAATTTTGATCCACTTCTCTCTTGCAAACTCCGAGAATGTGACTACACAAGAACTGTACAAGATAACTTCATCTATTAAGATGCTCGTGGAAGAACTCTTGGAGATGCCCATGCTAAAAGGCTATATCCTCGGACAAGATGGATTTTTGAAGGCATGGAAGCTTAAGATTGGAATGTTTGAGAAAAAATGGGTGCAAGCCCTTAATAGTGTAACACACTAAAATTCACATATGTTTTCCCTCAACTACTATATTAACGTATGGGACGTTGAGGGAGAGTGCGAGTGTGCCAGGTCCCATGATCAAAGCCATCCAAAGCGTGGACACATTCATTACATGGGAAAATCATCTGAATTCATGCTTTTTTCTTCCGTGGGGTCAGACCCTTGTCACTGCCCAACCCAGACATGACAAAGACCTAACGGTAGTGTTCGAGATTTAGCCACAAGCAACCATTAATCTAGAGAAGCTTATAAACAATTTAGAGAGCTAGAAATGGAGAAAATCAAGCAGACCAGGGAGATTGGGAAGCTCAAGCACTAGCACACAAGATCTTAGACAAGTTGGTGAATGACTTGCCAAAGTGGAAGAAGAAATGAAAAAAGAAATGAAAAGAGAAATTCCTTTGGATCATTATTTGATCTTGGGTGTTGAGGCTTCTAGTACTGTGGATAAGATCAAGAAGGCTTATCGAAAATTTTCTCTTAAACACCATCTAGATAAGGTTGGGCAGGTTTTAGTACAAAGTAACATTGGGGATGATGGCTATGGTAGTTTTCAGTACCCTTTGAACAATGCTCATGATTGGTGAAAAAATTGCGATGCTCTCATTAATCTCACCCAAAATTCTATGCTAATTTATGCTCACACTGAATCTTTGTTTTTCATATTTTCTTATGTAGAAAGTTGAATCTAGAAACATGAAGGAGAGCGGTCATGGAGATGGTTAGGCCATAGGAATAAGGCCTATTAGCGATGCAAAAATCCGATTCTACTACATTTATTTCAGATCCGCTCAAATCTTAGACAGAGAGCTATCACTTTGCTCATTGTATAAAAGTGTTAAATGATTTTTTTCAGCTATTATAGCATATATATAAGATAAATAAAAAACATGATGAGTATTGGGTAACAATATGTAGATATTGACCCAATTTGAATTGAAGTTTACACACACTTTTCACCTTCTCACGGTGTCTGCGTTTTGTTTAGTTCAAACACTCTACCTCAATTTTTTTATCACCATAGAAAATAAAAGAATCCATTTTTCATAAAAGATTTTCTTTTCATAAGAAAAATAATTTACATATTGTTTTGATTTTCTTCTGCTGTCTACATTTTTGGGATTTCAATACTTCCCTTTGATTAGAAAAATAGTGGAATCTTGATCTATTTCATTTGGATAAACATCTTCCACGCTTGGTGATTCTTCTGGAAAATCACTCTATTGTTCAACACTTAAAAAGGCTTGACCACTTTACCTTCACAAAATAAGGAGTTTGTTGAGCCCATGACTTATTCTTCACTAGCTTGGTGCCTTAGCTTGTGAATAATATTAATCATCCTTGTAAATGATTACTTAAGTGGACTAAGTAATTAACAAACTCCTTCCTAAGTTTTAACTTAGGAAAAATATATTTCATGTGTTTTATTCTTTTGTTGACTTAATGAATCATAGTCTAAAGTTATGAAGAAATAATTTTGCTGGCCAAGATTCAAGCCATTGATCTCAAGAGATGAGATAAGGGTTTGATTAGGAGGCTAGATGGAATGTTTCCTTCAGTGTACATCCTTTTCTTCCTTCACAAACTCTGTCTCCTTTTCCTACATCTACTTCCAAGTGAAGCTTTCCACACATAGGACTCCACCTTCTCAAGGTATCCAACTTTTGTCTGCCCCATAACCCCATTCCATCTTTATTTTGATCAGAGAAAATGATGAATCCCCTTTGCACAAACATTAGCTTTTTTCATTGTTTTAAATTTTCTTCTTGCTATGTATTTTTTTGGTGGTGGGGTTAGGGTGGAAGAGGGTTGCTCAACGCTCTACTTTGATTTGCAAAATAGTGGAATCTGATCTATGCTTCACTTGGAGAAGCAACTTCAACACTTGGTGATTTTTCAGGAAAGTCACTCTAATGCTTGACACTCAAAAATACCTAACCATTATACCTTCACAAATTAATATTGAGTCTTTACATATAAATTTTATTTTCATCATTGAGCCTAAGTTATTTGGCTCCCTTAATCTTTCTTTAAAGACTATATCATTGGGATGTTTTTCTCTTACATATGTTATAAGATCTTTTTGGTGAATTTGAGAAGTTTGAATTAAAATATTAACTAGATCCTTAGAACAAAAAAAGGAGTTTTGTGCCATTTGGTTTCTAGATTTGATGTGCAACCTTACCTAGAAAGATTTTGAGAGGTAAAAACTAATGAATTATCAAGATTGAAATGCATAATATTTTTTTTTGTTTGTCTTGAGTTTGTATGCACATATCCTTTTAAGCACTAATGAAATTCAACTTATATAATGTTGTAACATTGAAAAAATAAACAAAACAATAAAAAACCTTCTAACATGAAATGTTATCAATGTAGAAAACATATCATCATATACAAATATATTTTTTAGTTTTATGCCCCAAGTAGACCACATGGAACTAGTTGATAGAGGTGATAACTACAAGGTAGGTTAAAGTAGAGATTTATTATTCATTATAAGTGGCTACCCTATGATTCTTTGGTTAGAAGCCACAAATTTAGCCATGTTCCTCTTGTCTTCTCCAAGCCCCATTGAATATGGAAATGCCTCCATGCATGCTTTTATCTAGAGCTGGAGCTTGTTAACCGTGTTGTGGTTGTTGGTGATATTGACCCATCAAAGTCAGAAGACAAAGAAGAAGTTTATGAATTTGAAAAAATGCATAGACTTATCAAAGAATATAACGTGAATTCTGAGTTCTCATGGATATGTGAAAAAAATAATAGAGTAAATAATGGGGGGTTGTACTACTACATTTGTGACACAGGAGGTGCCTGTATATAGGTTATCCTTTTCCCTTTTCAAATGCTAGTTATGTGTGATGAAAGAATCTATAGTTTTCACTGGACGTAGTGAGGGTCCTGTTGCAACTCAATATGGAAATTGCAGAAGATTGTAAACTAGCGTTTGAGGGTTTATAATGAAAGATTATAAAGAGGCCTCAATAATGCTATGGCTCATATGCTAAGTGATATGTCCTCGGTAAAGATTTATTAGTTAACAAAGATAATAATATATATATTTATAATATATATATATATATATATATATATATATATTAGTGTAGATATTATATATATATATATAATAATATATATATATATTATATATAAGCTTTATACTATAATATATAGGTTTTCCGCTCCCCTTTAAGTTTAATAAATCTAAGGTTTTAAGATGTATTTATGTCCCGTTTCATCTTCATGCTAGAAATTAATTCAATTGAGCCTATCACTAATATCAACTTCTGTATTCTTGGTTATTTTTTTTCTTGTAAGAAGCCTCTTCCTATCTCTCCTTTTCTTCACAACAAGAGCTACCACAACCATGAAAACCATTTTAATTATGTTTTGAAGCATTGGGAGTAAGATTTAGTGCATTTTCAGAAAGAGGATAATTATGGGAAGTAAGAAGAAGGCTATGGGCAATGATTTCTTTGGTAAATCACTTCTCAAAATGGTGTTATTCATGTCCCTTACGCAAAATTCATGGCTTTTCAAGGTTTTGTTTTTTTCCATGCCTTTAGAGTTAGCTTATCCTTGTGGTTTGGATAGTATTCCAACCACATTATTCTTCCTTTAGGAGAGTTGTAGTTAGAACATTGTACAATAGTGTATTAAAAGATTTGCATTTTGGTTTTCTGTCTCTCTCCAAGTTTAATAAATCTAAGGTTAAGATGTTTTTATGTTGTTCAATCATTCATCTACAAATTAATTGAATTGACTCTATCACTAACATCAACATTTGTTGTCTTTGTTATTTTTTTTCTTGTAAGGAGCTTCTTCCTATCACTCATTTTCTTCACAACAAGTGCTACCACAATGACGACCATTTTAATTATGTTTTGGAGCATAGGGAGTAGGATTTAGTGAATTTTCAGAAATAGGATAATTATGGGAAGTAATAAGAAGGTTATGGGAAATGATTTCTTTGTTAAATCAATTCTTAATATGGTGTTATTCATGTCCCTTAGCCAAAATTTATGGCTTTTCAAGTTTTTTTTTTTCTATTCCATTTCTTTAGAGTTAGCTTATCTATGTGGTTTGGATAGTGTTCCAACCACAATGCTCTTCCTTTAGGAGGATTGTGGTTAGAACATTGTACAATAGTGTTAAGTATAATAAAAAATG
>APFE030806708.1:0-33468 GCA_000404065.3 Pinus taeda | reverse complement strand
ATCCTGCAACTCATAGACCATGATCCATATGTCTAAAAATAGACATAGTCTAAAAATAGACTTTGCGCCAAAAATAGCCTGCGGGCACACTTAGTGAAGGCGACTTCTTTTCACTAAGATCCATCATCTTGTTGCATTTTCAACAGTTGATTTACATATTGAGAAAATATTTGGCACAATAAAATGTTGAACCATGGTTGACCATGATGGATTTTCGTATTTAGACAATATTTGTCACAATGTGACGTTGGACCATGGTTGAAAATGATTGACCTTGACTAACCATGGTTAATTTCCATATTGAGAGAATCTTTGTCTAAATGCAACGTTGGAGCATGGTTGACCATGATCAACCGTGGTTGACCATGGTTGACCATGGATGATTTTTACATTGAGAAATTTCTCACAATTTGACATTGGACCATGGTTGACCATGGTTATAAACTCAAGGGATTTATATTAAACTCTAGGATTAATATTATAAACCCTATGAATAATATTATACCCTAGGAATATGAACCCTTAGATTAATAAACCCAAGGGATTGATATTATAAACCCAAAGGAATAATAAGCCTAAGGGATTAATACTTAAAACCCAAAGGAATAATATTAAACCCAAGGGACTAATATTATAAACCCAAGGTATATAAACCCTAAGATAAGTACAAGATTGGTTTAGGGTCCCCTACACCAATTTAGTATCTAGCTTGGCGGTGATCTTAAAATTAAATGATAATTATTATTATTATTATTATTATTATGATTATAAACTTTATTATCTTAAAAGAATATTAAAGTTAGTATATTAATGAATTCATAACAATTATATAAAAAGTTATAGTTTTTAACTTAAAATAAAATACTATTTAATTAATTATATATATAATAGAAAATATAGTAGGTCTATAATTGGAATTAAATTTTCGGAGTTGAGAGGAGCAAGAGCTCGAAAACCCTAACAATGGAGGAAGGGCGCAGGAGGCTTCGGGATGGCGACAACTACAACATGGAGGCCATATGCTCCACAACTGGCAATGCATGGAGTTGAGTGTTAGGGTAGGGAGGCCACTTGGAGGGGAGCTATCATGAGGACAAAAAGCGTTGGGAATGGTGAGAAGGGGAAATAGGGGTTTAGGGGCTTTGGGAGGATGGAGACATGGTTTAGTCATTTGAGTTTTTTTCACCACTGTGCTGCTAACAGTAAGAATCTGCACGCGCCCATGGAAGGAAAAAATGTATTCCAAGATCTGGGGAGTTTACAAACTGCGAACAACAGAAGGAAACATGGTCAACCAACTAGATGTTGTTGATCTGGACCTTGAGCCTGGGGATATTTTGTCGGCGTGGGGTTTGGAAGTCACAGACTAGAACATTGAGAAGTATATTCATCTAGCTGGACTGCCAGGCGGGAAGAGATGTGGCTCGGGTGAGGGATGGAGACAGGGGAAAACTTTAGGGCTTCTGAAGGAAAGCCTTTGTTTAACTAAATAGGAGAGTTGGGGAACAAAAAAGGAGCCAGAAAGGAAGTAGGGGGATTTAATTCCGGTGACAGGCTGCATAGCGAGAGAAGTGAGCATCTTCCAAGTAAGTAACCAGCTCTCTAGCCCTCTCAAAGATTTTTACTTGAGAGGGTTAGAAGACATTGTTATCAGTTGTGGGTTTAAGAGGCAAGAAAGGTTGAAATATTTCCTTGTGGAAGATATGGGACCGACAGAAGCTGTAAGAGGGTTTCGGTTGGATAGCACAGACACATGCAAAATCCCTCTGCATGTTTGAAGAGGAAAAAACCTCAAACAAGAGGTGAGTCCATACTTGGAACGTTCGGGGTTAAATGGATGGGGGACGACTTCGAGTGGGATTCAGAAGACGTTTGAGGCAGGGAGGGGGGAAATCAGTGACCGATAGGGGGTTTCTTTTGAACCTACCATATCAATGGATTGGGAAGGTTGTATTGGGGCATAGGGATGTTCAGAAGCAAGAGAGACACCACATCCGATGGGAGAATAAGTTCAAATAGGGGAAGTAGTTCTAAACAACCTAAAAAACGCTTGGTCGGAGAGGCGTTCATAACTACTCTAGGCAGTGGCTATCAATGCAGAGGAGAACTCACTAGGGTTTGGGGAAGGTGGGTGACACAGGAATATAGAGGAGAAGCGGAAGAAAAATAAGTTAATAAGGAAAAAGGAGATAACAATAAATTTGGTTCTTGGATTCGATCTCTAGATCGACGAAGCTATGGAGGGAGATGAGTTAACCTTGGTCGGGAGGGCAAAGGGGAAAAATTACTCAACATACTATATTTAGGAATGGATAGTTAAATGTTTGCAGGAGGTGCCAGAAAAAACCTATGAGGTATCAACCCTAGCTAAGGGTTGGTTAATGATTACATTTGTCAGAAAGGAAGCGTTGGAATGGGTACTGGAAAGAAACTAGAGTTTTGGGAAAATCCCATTCCTATTTAAAAGGTGTGACTCTTTATTTGATGCTCAAAGAGATAAGGTGGATGAAATACCGGTATGGGTAAGAATTCCAGGACTTCCTCCTTTTTTTTGGGTGGATTCAGTGTTTAGGGCAATCAAGAATAACTTAGGGTGATTCTTGGAAGCCGACGTGTCGTTTGTGCACACTGGTGGAAAAGGACTAGCCAGAATACTGGTAAGTCTAAATCCTAGGGAAGGGTTGGCAAAGGAAATAAATCTCAAATACAATGATTTCTCTTATACTCAGATGATTGACTAGGAACAACCATCATTTCGTTTCCATTGGTGTCATAAATATGCACACTTGGCAATAGAGTGTCCTCTAGGATTTAGAAGAAGAAGAAGGCATAGGAAGGAGGGGGGTCAAAAGAAAACCAAGAGGAGGAGGAATAGAAAAGGGACATCCTAAATGCAAGGGGTGGAAGGATGGAAGAGGATAAGATGCAGGTGGATGTTGAGGAAATAGAGGAAATGCAGACCAAGGAGAGACTAGGCCGAGAGCAAGAGCTTCAGGGGGAGACAGTTCGGGCAGAGACAAAGGAGGGAGAGGGATTGGTTTTTTCTCATCAATCAGAGGATAATAATCTGGAACCTATCCCTTATTTTAATACATCCTTGCTATCTTTTCTCAATTCTATGTCAAAGCCTGGTCCTTCCATGCTGTTGAATTCATAAAATATCCATGCTAAAAACGTAAATGAAACATTGGATAGTATTATCACCTCCATCCTTGAGATTCTTTTGAACCATAGTCCTGGGTCAAGTGTCGAGATTTCTAGTATGCCCTGTGCCTGTTCAGTGATGCCCCATTATAACCTCAGACCTCGTGAAAAGAAAATTATCCCTTGGGATGTGGTGGGGGGCTAGGGTCAAAAAATATAACAATTGGACCTTGAAAATCTAGAGGAAGGAAGACAAACATATCAAAGGCTCAACTAAGAGAAAAGATCAATATAGCTGACGGGAAACAACTATCTATTTCAGGGGTGCTTAGAGCAGCACAAAAACACTCCCTTGTTTCCAAATGATCATTTTGTTCTTCAACTATAGAGGGTTATCTAGCAGCCCTAAAAAAATGGCCTTGAAGGATCTCGTAAATTCCTATAATCTGGATGTGCTTCTGTTGCAAGAAACCCTTGGAACGAGTGAGGAGATTAGTAGATATTTACAGAAAATGTTTCTTGGATGGGAATTTTAGTCACTAGATGCTAAAGGTAGATCTGATGGTTTGGCTACAGGAGTGAAAGAAGGAAGGCTGAAGGTCCTTACCACATGGGGAGCTGAGCAAACTTTAGGCATAGAGGTTTACTCTCTGGATATCTGCACCAATCTCTTGCTTCTAAACATTTATTGGCCCTGTCAGGACATGGTGCTTTAATGGAAAAATTTGTTCTCAAAATCATTTATGGAGAATTGGTTATAGGGGGGATTTGAATTTATCTATGGGTTTATCAAAAACCTGGGGACCATCAGCACATGTCGATCCCCTGACTGATTTATTCATGAATAATATTAGTTCCAGGAAACTGATGGACATGAACTTGATTAAGCTCAGGCCAACATGGAGGAATAGGAGAATAGGGGAAGCAAGGGTGGATAAGCGGTTGTATCATTTCCTCCTTAGAGAATAAGTGGTGGCTAGGACTCGGTCTTTAGACAATGGATGGGGGAAGGGGAGACTCAAACCATCTTCCCATCCCGCTCGAAATGAAAGGCCCAAACAAAAAGCCCAGTTCTCCCTTTAAATTCAATCCATCCTGGCTTAAGGAGGAAGCTTATAATCTGTTCAAAACTACTTATAGGTTAGAAGCAGATGATCAAGGTAGGGGAAAATCTTTTTTGTTCATGGAAAACCTCAAATGAATGAAAAAGGAAATTATTGAATGGTCAAAAATTAAGAAATACAAAGAAGAAGAACTAAAGTAGATAGGAGAGGAATTAGACTTGTTGGAGAGCCCAGAAGAGGATGGATATGAGACAGAAGGGAAGAGGTACAAGATCAAACAACTGGAATTTAGAGAAGCATAGTGCAGACTAAAAACCAGGGCTATTTGGTTCGTAGCAGGGGATGAAAATTCATTTTTTTTCAAAATTATACAAAAGGCCAAAAAAATATAAACACAATCTAGAGTTTAAAATCGGAGGAAGGAAACCAGTCCAATTCCTTTGAGGAATTGTCCCTCCTAGTAAGGAACCACTTTAAAAAACTTTTCAAAGCCCCTACAGAGGTGTTTATCACCGAGGTGGTTAGGACTGCAAAAATATTCCTAAGGTATTTGGAGGAGGAGGATAATGGAATCATCATGGGGGAAGTGACAAAAGGGGAAGTCGAAGGAATATTAAGGTTGATGAAAAAGGATAAGGGCCTAGGTCCAGATGGTCGGACTGTGGAGTTTTTTCAACATTTTTTTGAGTCATTTGGGAGCGATCTTATAGAGGTCGTAGAAGAATCCAGGGTGAAAGGGTCAATATTTGATGCCTTCAACGCTACTTTCATAGCCCTAATTTCGAAGGAGGACCCATTGTCTTTTGAGGATTTTAGACCGATATCACTGTGTAACTGCATTTACAAAATCATCGCAAAAGTGATTGCAGGTAGATTGAAACTGATTCTCTCAAGGAACATATCAAAAGAGAAATTCGGTTTCCTGGATGGATGGCAGATTCATGAAGCAGTGGGTGTAACACACGAGAATATTCATAGCATAAAGAAGAGTCGGAGGAAAGGTGTTATTGTCAAAACATATCTATCCAAAGCATATGACCAAATCAGTTGGCTGTACATTCAAATGCTATTGACTCACTTGGGGTTCAACATTGGGTTCACAAACTGGGTTATGGGATGTATGCATGGAAAATTTTAGGGGAGAATTTTCGCCCTTGGGCTAAATTAAGGGGTTTTATATTTTTATTGGGCAAATATTTTTGTATCATAGTACATTGTTACAAATTGCCTCAAATTATTTTATAAAAAAAAAAGGTATGGAGGTTAGCCCACCTTATTTTAAGGGAGAGGTAAAAAAAGTAAATTTAGCCCTTGAAATTAGGAGTTACACTCTTCCATTCGCCCTAATTTTCAAGAAAATGTATTTATGATAGTTATAAATAAAAATAAAAATATAGTGGAGGTATGGTAAATAAATAAAATCTCATTTTATACTTACTCAAAAAGTATGGTAAATAAATAAAACCTCTTTTTATACTTCAAATGTATGGTAAATAAATAAAGCCTCTTTCTATATTTAGTCCATAACCCTCTTTCTATTTAAGAAGGCTCAAAAAAAGGTTTTATTAATTGAATCCTATGGGCCAAATACCATATTTATAAAAGAAGGTATGGTAAATTAATAAAAATATAAATAAACGAGAGGTATGGTAAATAAATAAAACATTTTTATATTTACTCCATAAGCCACCTTATATTTACGAACACTCAAAAAATGTGTTATATTTAGGTGAAGTCTATGGGCCATATTATTATTAATACCATGCAAAAAAAATTATTAACCCTAATATTAGTATTAATAAAAATAAAGATGGCACACGGTATTAACCCATGGTATTCACATGGAATGCAGCCTATTTAAAGGGGGGAATTAAACTAGCATAGATCCATCTTTACTTTGGATCAAATATCGTGATATGCAAACTAACATAGAGTGAAAAAATATTTGATCCCTCTGGGGGCTTGGTAGATCAAGAGTAAAAATGAATCTTGTAATTTAATGTCACTTAAACATTTTAACTTGGTTAAAATAAAAAAATGAAATAAAAATCAATTATTAATTTTTATAAATTTTTATAAATTACTAATAGTAATTTTTAAGCCCCAGGTTTATGATAACCATGGTATTGACCCATGGTAATACCATGGTATTCATGTGAGCATAGACTATTTAAAGGGAAAATTCTATCAGCTTAGATCCATCTTAATTCTGGGCCTACCAAGTGCTGGGAGGAATAAATATATTTCATCCCTGTAAGAGTGGTAGGTGTGGAGTTAAGATGGATATAGGTTGGTTTTTATGATAATGAAGATATTAAATAAACTTAGGAAATTATATTGTAAAAAAAAATCTCAGGTGAATGGTTAAAGCTACATTTAATCACTTCACAAAATTTAGTAAAAAATATTGATATACTAATATCTCCATTAATATTGGTTTTTCTAATTAAACAAAAAAAATCAAAATAATGAGATCTTAACTCTTTCCACTCGCAAAAGAGAGATAGTCGCTACCCAGACTTCCCACCATTTTTCAAACATTCTCAATATGATATCTTCATGAAAAAGTTAAGGTACTGATCTTGGATTAGTTGTTTGAAAAATATGCTGGTTTGTAAAACCTTTCATCTTCTATGCTATTCTTAGTTTTTCATAATGATCTGTAGGGGTTGGGTCACAACACCATATTGTCCTAAAAGGCAGAGATTGTGCACCAAAAAGGAAATTAATCCACATGTTACAACGCTGTTAAAAATGGTATGAAGGTAGTGAATTATGCTAATAATAAATTTAGATTGGGAGAGACGTAATTAAATTTTATTATTTAATTGAAGATTTCCAATTAAAATAATAGTAAATCTACATTTATATATTTATATATTGATTGGAAGGCTTCTGACAACAGTCACTTCTTTCCATTAGATCCCCTTCAGGCCTTTGAGATACCTACTACTTCATTATATTATATAGTTGGGGCTTGCTACTTGTTGGCATGTTGGGGTAAACAAACTTGATGTGTTTTTATTTATTTTTATCTCGCAGTTGGAGTCTATGGAATAAGAACGAAATTTGATAGCTTGGCAAAAGTGGTTGCTTGACAAAAGTGGTAGAGAAAACATTAATCTCTCCTACCATGACAAACATGGCCACTAAAACTTGCAACATTGTTTGTAGAAAGTGAAAATTATGTTTCTTTTTTCCAAACATGTATGTTAGTATATTACAGTTTAATGAATATGTTTTATTATTATCATATATGGTTTCATACTTTAACAAAACATTTGCCAAGACTTCACAATGTTTTATTATTCAGTGAAAGATTTTCCAAGATCTTACAAGATTTTATAATTCAGTGAAAGATTTGTCATGACTTTACAAGATAATATAATATGGTGAGAGATTCGCCAAAAATATATATACATATTATATTACTGATAAAATCGCCTCCCATTTTTCCTATGTATCATGGGGATTCACCCATTTATTATACATATAAATTTAGGGTGGTTCTTAAAATTTTCCCTGTTGTACTTGTTCTTGTTGCGCTTCATTCTCATGTCTGCTCAACTCCTGTTCCTTTCGGAGCTGCTCCTTTAACTCATTCAACACCTTATTTGTTTCCTCCATTCTCCGTTTCTCTTTGTGCCTTTGCAAGTTTCTCTTGTCGCGTTGTTGCCTCTTTGCCTCTATGGCCAAAGCCGCTTTATGCACAAATGGGTCTTCTCAGAACTTGTAGCTTTGCTCTTCCTCCATGTGATCGACAATCTTCCTCTTACCCTTGTCGCACACTTGTATGTTCACCTCTGTTGCTGTTACTGCTTTTGGTGCTCTCTGGGATGCTGCTTCACGTTACTTCACTATCCATTCCACAGCGAGGTTCACTGGTTCATTGAATCTGGAGGAGTTGTAACAATATCTCCATGGGTATTCCTCCACCCAATGACATGCCCCATGGATCCAGTTGAATTATACACTCGTGTAGTGATCTTTCACAAGACAATGTAGGTCATACGAATTGTAACTTTGGAGGTCGAATGGATACTTCTTCTTCTGCTCTGCTTCGACATCCGCATGCTTGAAACTCCGTATCTCGTATAACCCAATCTACAACGGAAGAGCGGGCCAAGGCGCCTTCTTCTTTCGGTGCAACCTAACTGTCAATCTTGTCGAGATGTGATATGATACTTCCTGCATGACGAGCTTGTCCAAGGAAAACTTCGGTAGAACATGCAGAGGCTTCTCCGCGCTATATATCCTTATGAAGGTGCCAGATGGTGATGCATACCAATCAGCTATGTCAATTAGTGCCTCCATTGTTGCCTTCAACATGCAGGGTAGATCCTGTTCGAATATCTTGTAAACCAGGGTGACAAAATGATCAGACAGTTGTGTAATAACTCCTATGAAGCTGCATTCAGACAACATCTTACAATAAGTGTTCACAACAGTCTCCGTCGGTGTCCATGCCCACTTCAAGCCCGGGAACTCCTGACGGGCATAGATTGCATCCAAGATGTAAGCGGACATGTAGATTTCTACTTGCATACCTTTGGGCGGCTATCGAGCCCTTGTTACCTGTTCCTTCAGCTGATGAGCCAACATGTTGGACCAGTTTCATGCTTTGCCTTCTCTAGCCAATCAGTCCAACGCGATCATCCAACTCTGTGGGAAGGTTTCTGTGCTTTCTTAGCCATACAGTCGACATGCAAAGATGACCAAGTGTTGATACGCCTTTCACAGTATCTTCGTCTTGTAGACCTGGTTGGGTGTCATCCTGAATTTGGCCGGTTCCTTCACCTAGTTCTTCAAAATGTCTCTAGAGTTGGCATTGCTGCTAGGTATGCTTAAGGGATTCTCCATGATGATTACAGGCTTCGACATCTAATACATCTCATCATAATTTTGTGCCCTAAAGGTAACAATCTCTGTCCTGCTGAAACTGCTCAATGTCATCGTCTCAGGATTAGTGTGTGAAATGATCCCATGTATCATGTCCACGCATGGGAGTACAAGATACCTGCATTAAAACTGGTACAAAATGGACTTGTGGATATTCACATAGACTTGGCAGGCTTCGAGGTCTTCCCCAAATGTGCCTGGAAATGCATCTTGACCTCTTGCCATTTATGCTTGATGTCCTTGTCTACAATCATTTTGGTGTCTTCATAGATCGACGGACTTGTAGACACTCGCTCAATTGTTGCTCCAGTTGCACTTCCATCAGTGTCCTTTGATCCTGCTCTCTTTGAGGCCATTGATCCTGAACTTCTAAGAGGCGGACGAACACTTGCTAGATTTGGAGACAAAGTAACATGCATGGAAAGAAATCTGTCAACGAAAACCAAAGAAAACTTGAGGAACGACATGCGACATACTTGGGGATTGACTGACAAGGATTGTGCATTTTTTCCTGGGAGGCTGGGAGTTTGGCTGCCAGAACTGCACAAAAGGCAGTCTGGGTTGTTTGGGGAGGCTGGCTAGCTGCTGGAATTGTGCAATGCGTAATCGAGGCTGGCCTGTTGGCTACTGGGACTGTGCAATGCGCAATTTCAGCTGGCAGTGGTTGCAGGCCCAGTGACTGCATTGCGCTTTTTTTGGGTCAGAGTCACTCTCCCTCAGAATTGCGCAATGCAAGACTGGAGGACAGTCACTGGGCAAAAATGTGCATTTCTTGAGGGGAAGACAAAGCCTTCCTTCTCAGGATTGCGCAATGTTATCTTGGTGAGGCAGAGTCCGGGCTAAGGCTACCTAGACCCGCCGACAGGCAACTGAAAGAAAATGTGAAAGTGAATGCATGGTGATACTCGGTGTAAGCAGGAGTGAATGATCCTGCATGAAAATAGTGAATGAAGGATTCAGAAAATGAAACAGCGTGCATGTGGGTGAAGCGAGTCACTGAATCGACGACTGTCTGTGCAAAACAGTTTCACGCATGTGACAGTAGTGAGATGCTAACGAAAACTGAAACGGTGATAGTACAAGCTAGTATGCATGTAAACGACAGCAAGCGTTCATAGAAATCAAGCAAACAACACTCACACAAGCGGAAACACAAAAAGCGACAGAAATGCTGCAAAAGACAAGTTAAGGTGACTTACCCGTGAATAGCTGAGCTAGATGTGTCGAAAACTCCTGGATGTGTTGTGGGATGTCAGAGCTCCAAGATCGATATGAATAAGTGAGCTCTGAAGTGTTGAATAAATAAGTTTGAGGCTCATGACGCACATGCCACAAATCTAGGAAAAAATGACACTTGGAGGAAAGATTCTAAAACGATCTTTGCATGTAACCTTTAGCGGCTAAAAATAGCTCCCTAATATCTAGGGATGATTTTTGCATGTTGCTTTTTGCTATTCTAGGAAAAAGCAAGCCATGCATGCGAGTCAAGTTTTCTTGGTCTCAGGTGGGACCGGTCAACCTAACTGCACATACAACAATCTCCACAGCTGAGGGGAAAAAAGCGCATTTCTAGGAGGGAGATGGGCTGGCTTCCCAGAGGAATTGCGCAATTTCTGGGCTGAGTAACCCGGCTAGGAGGAATTGCGTAATTTTCTCAATGAACAGTGACAGGCAGATTTGCGCAATTCTGGAGCCCAGTAGGCTGCCAGACAGAATTGTACAATTTCTGGATAGAAGGTTGGTTTCCCTCCAAAATTGCATAATTTCTTGAGGGAGCTGCTCAGCCTGCAGCTGGACCAAGTTCGGAGAAACAACCTGTGAAGGGAATGCAACAAGCTTTGATGGACAGGCTGTCATTCTGCAAGAAAATCACTGAAGATTGTGTACTTAACAAGGCAAGACATGTTGCTGTGAAAGGTTGGTAGGGAGGCCCCAAAACGAAGCTAAGGAGAAATTTTGGAGGGTGGTTGCAGCCGCTACAAGAGTTTCCTAAGTCTAAACTTACGAAAATTAAAATATTAATGGGTATTAATAAAAATATGGGTGAGAAGCTTCTAAGAGATGAGGATCAAGTCTATTTTAATCTTAGCCATTGATTAGGGACTTAATCTGGGTCATTGATTCATCAACAGGAAAAGTATAAGAGGAGGCTTGAGGCTCAGTTGGAGATACACCAAGTGATCAGTCAGTTCGATTTTTCTGGGGCGAGGTTTGCTGAGAAAATTGAAAAAGTATTTTGAGTTGCAATGAGAGGGGCAGAAGCATGGATTTGGATCGGAAAGGATTTCCGAGCCAAAGAGTATGTGGCAGAGAGGCAACAGTAGCATCAGAGAGGCAGCGCAGAGGCCTACGCAACCCATGAGGGGCTCACGCAGTGCTAACACAAGCCAAGAGGGTCTCTTGCAATGGAAGTGCAGAGTATTCATCTGAAGTCTCCGATTTTTTTGGAGAAGCAAGGTTCTGAGCCAGGAGAGCTGAACAATAGTCTTCCTCCAGCAAATTGATTCAGCAAAAGGGGTGGCATAGACTCCTAGAGGCAAGACGTTGGCCGTGATTGCGTTGGGATTTCATAGTGTTTGCCAGAGTCAGGCCACTAAGTGGATCAGTTGTGACTTGGAGAATGAGGTAAACCCTCGTATGTATTTCTTGCTATCGTGATTTCTCTGAAAGGTTAGTCGGTGTGAGGGGCAACTGCGAAAATTTCTAACACAAAATTCTACTTTAGTAACGATTTATTTCTCCTACTTGTTTTCCACAATAAGTTATTTACAAAACCCTTCAGCAAACATTAAGATAAATTCTACTGCAGTTATCACATAATAGCATAGAAAAAATAACAGTTATCAACCAAACACCCAAATTTCTCTTCATCCACTCGAATTACACGATCCTATCACTCTTGCATTGGAGGAATATTACACAGCAAGCACACTTCCGCAACGTAAGTGGTCTACCTTCCTCACGTTTGCTTGCATATCACAGTCAAGAGAATGCATACACTTAACATCTGCACGCAGTGTAGCACAGCACCACGACAAGACCACAGAGTGCATGTCATGTGCTTTCACTCATTTCTTTTCTATCGACGCTATTTTAAACCCGGAGTGTGTTTGTGTTCATCGTTATATATTTCATGCTTGTTGGTTTGTGCAATTGCGTTGTTCACAAACCATGCCTTCACCAACATGGGTTGACCAATGCGTCGGTGGCTGCATTAGAATTATCACTTCACGTGACTAGGCTCATGCATCGTTAGCTTAGGAGTAGGAGTAGCGTTTTCTTTACCTTGTTTGCTTGCATGCATGTTTGCTTTCTTGCTTTGTTTGTTTGTTTACTTGTTTGCGTTTGTAGGTCAGTTTCGTATGAACCGTGTGCAACTCTTGAAACAAGCAAGGTAAAGAAGACTTGTGTAGTTATCAATACTTGGTTATCTATTTTCCTATCTCTGTATGAAGAACTTGTTGTCTTCAGTCCATGATACACCAAGGGAACATAATGCTTGCACGCTAACTAATATCACCTACTCTAGTCGATTGTTTTTGGGTTAACCCTTGTCAGCTCAGTCAAGTAGAGTAAGGTGAGGGGGAAAACCTTAACAAGCACATCAGAGGTATATACAAACTACTTTTCGGAAGGAACAACCTCTTTCGCTCTCAATAAGTCAAGATCCCTCTTTTCACCTCTGAAATGAATAAGTGCTATGAATGGTTATGAAAATGAAAATGTGAAAAAATTCGAAAAAATGAAAATGAATAAGGCGAAACAAGAGAAAGGCTTCCTGTGCAGAGAGGTGATACAAGTAACTTCACCAAGGTACTGACCAGGCTCGCTGGCAGCGGAGCGATGCTTGTGTTCCTACGTGACTCCACTGGGGTACTGTCTAGGCTTGCTGGAAGCGGAGCAACATCAGAGATGAAAACTTAAACTCTGACTATCATATGGCTTATGCACCAATATACCCCTCATCCCAATCAAAACAATTGTGTTGGATTGACTTGGAATGTGTGCCGACCGATCAAGAGCATAGTGGATGCTACATCTTACAATCAAGCAAGTGTGGAAGCCATGACAATCAAAGAACTGAACAATACTTCCGGAGGTGTTAGACTTTCTTTTCATGAACAAGGTCCATGCAGAGAGCTGGAGATCTACCCGTGTGTCGCCAAGTGTTGTAGTGGCTACAAACACCCTCCTAAATTTTGCCTTAGCTTCGTTTTGGAGCCTCCCTACCAACCATCCTTAGCAGCATGTCCTGCATTGTCAAGTACATAGGCTTCAGCTGAGTTTCAGTGGCCTGTTGGCCTATGCATGTCAGCTTGTTTGTCCCCCTCCTGCAGACTGAACTTCCAAACTTAGACTATTTGCTGGCTGAGAGGCTCCCCCATAAAATTGCGCAATTCTGGAAGGGAACCAACCTTCCCTCTAGAAATTGCGCAAATCAGCTAGGAAACCTGCTAGGATCCAGAATTGTGGAGAACAATCAGGTAATCTTCCCTCAAAAAACTGTGCAATCTGACCCGACATTGGGCCTCAACCCAGAAATTACACAATTCTAGGAGGCAGTGGCCTGCTCAACCCAGAAATTGTGTAATGCTTGATAGATAGCCAACCCTTCTCAGCCCAAAAACTGCATAAATTTTCATCCCAGGCTTGTAGGCTATTGCATGTGCCTTCAAGTCAACCGGTTCCCTCCAGGACCAAGAAATCCTGATTTGTATGCATGGGTTGATTTTACCGAAATAGAAAAAGGCAACATGAAAAGGGCATCCCTAGATTTCAGGGATCTATTTTTAGCAGTTGGAGGCTACATGTAAAGATCATTTTAGAAACCTCCCGCCAAGTGTCGTTTTTCCCTAGATTTGTGGCATGAGTGCCATAACCTCAATCTTATCAAAACTTATGTACCTAACACTACAGAGCTCACTCCTCACATCGATCTTACAGCTCTGACATCCCACATCGCATCTAGGAATCTTTGGCACCTTCAGCTTAGCTGTTTCAGGGTATGTCTGATTCTCATGTCTTGCACTACGTTTTTGTCGCTTTCTATTTTTCGCTTTGTGTAAGTGTTGTCTACTTGATTTCAATGAATGCTTGATGTCATTTGAATGTATGTTAGCTTGTGGAAGCACCGTTTCAGTTTTTGTTTGCATCTCACTGTTGTCGCATGCATGACATTGTTTTTGCACTTATGGTCGTCGTTGCGGCAACCTGCTTCACACACATGCATGTTTTCGTATTTTTTGAATCCTGCACTTATTTTTTGTATGCATGATCATTCACTCTTGTTTACACTCAGTTTCACAATGCATTCAGACTTCTCATATTTTCAGTCACCCGTCGGCAGATCTGGGTTGCCTTGGCCTCGACCTTGCCTTACTCGGCTAGCATTGTGCATTTCTGGAAGTGAGGCTTTGCCTTCCCTCCAGAAATTGTGCAAGTCTAGCCCAACACTGACCTTTAGGCTTGCATTGCGCAATTCTGGGAGGTAGTGCTTTGCTGGCCCCAGAAACTGCGCAATGCAGTTTGCTGGTTTTGCATGTCACTGCTGACTAAAATTGCGCATTGTGCAGTTTCAATCCTCGGTAGGCCAGGTTGGACTGTGCATTGCATAGTTCCAGCAGTCAGTCAGCCTCCTTACAGCCAGAACTGTACCTTGTGTAGTTTTGGCAATCAATCTCCCAGCCTCCCGATGAAAATTGTGCAATCTTCACAGACAGTCACACAAGTATGTTGCATGTCAATCCTTTAGTTTGTTTTGGTTTTCAACTGACAGAGTGCTTGCCATGAATGTTGTTATGTTTCCAAGTATCACAAGTGTTCATCTACCTCTCAGCAGTACAGGCACAGCGGCCCCAGAAAGTAGAGTCAAAGGACACCGTTGAGAGTGCAACTGGGGATGCAGTCGATCAAGTGTCTATGAAATTTCCTATCTATGGAGACATCAAGTTGTTCATAGACAACAATATCAAGATGAAATGGCAGTGATATCACAGTGAGCAACACCATCAGCAACAACAGAAGGTAGCAGACCTGCGCGCGACAAAGGTAAGTGGAAGGTTGTTGACAGTGCAGAAGTGGAGCAAAGCTGCAAGTTAAAGTAGATCCATTTGTGATGAGAGTGCGACAGCGCGACAGGAGGATCGCACGAAGGCGGAGAGAGAAACGGAGGAGTTACAGGTGCTGAAACGACAACTCAAGGAAGAACAAGAATTGCACAGACAAGAGAAGGACTTGCAGTAGGAACAGGTACAGTAGGAGGCACAACATGCACATACTAATGAAACTACGCCCATAAAGGTTATAGACCCATCCTAGCAGCTGGCACGGAGCAGATAAGGTGAGCAGTGTTGTCGATCGCATGCAAGGGTGTTCAAGAGCATAGATGTCATTGTGCGCACGCATGCGATCCCACCCATTGGCACACTCACTGAGGCGAAGACAATAACCAAGTCCGACTAGAGTTGAACATGTATGTCGATAAGTTGATGTGCATAGTCACCAGCACACACTTGGAGATCAGCACAGACACTATGCATCAGTATGTTGCTAGTCCGGGTACACTGATATGGCTCCTCTATCCAACTCATCTGATAACATGTGCATCATCATCTTGAGTGCAGCTAGATGCTACGAAGGCAAGAGTTCGCTTTCAGCAGGATGTCACCATTGAGCGCGCAAACACCATCATGGACGACCAAGCTTGGCATCAATTCGCCACCGTCAATTATCGCGAGAATGTCAAAGAGTTGGTCTTCCCACAACTGTCTAAGTGATAGTGATAGCTTGCATGGCTTGCATGGCTTGCTCAAGCCTATTTTGTCTCACATGGGTACATGTGCATATTGTAATGTAACATCTTGTAAAAGTGAAAGACCAAGTGTCAATAGTTGAATGTAATAGTCATGTAGTAGGTGAAGAGTCATGAGGGTAGGTGACAAGTCACAAAGGAGAATGTCAAGGGTCACCCCACCCTTTGCTATTTATAGAACCTCATAACTCATTGTAGAGGCTTTTGGGCAGCCAAGCTTCTGATAGGAGTATCTTAGAGAAAGCTTGGAGTGTATTGTAACGAGCCTTGACTTCTCCACATTGCAGAGCTAGTACATCTCTTTGGAGGAGCAAGTCGCAGTGACTATAACGTTCCGTTATTGGGACTAGTGGTTGGTCATGGTTGTACTATATGATTGGAACTTTCACTTCTTAATATAACAGAGCCAACACGTTTCATGCATATTTGTTATTGTATTTCAATTATCTTGGTTACTCTAATGATATATGTAGTTGTTTGCTTACACATGTATGTATAGACTCTTTCTGCATATGTATGTATGAATCTTACTAAGATGTGTTGTTGGTTTAACCATCACTTTGAATTGTTGGTTCACCTATCTTCCAGTTTGTGATGCATCTTTGCTCGTATGTTCCCTTCCAAGCCGCGTGTTTCCAAAGGTTTCCAGGGGGTGCACTCACCCCACTTTCCGTGTGTTAGAACCGTTCATGCACTTTCCTTGGCTTGTTGCGCATGTCACACCCTTGCAAACAACACAGACATCCTATTACCTCTACGCGCAACTGCGGTCCATTAGGAGAATTTTGAGGTCTAAAATGGGCCTCCTAACAAAAATGTACAACCAAAATAAACTTTATAAGAATCAATAGGATTCAAGATGTTGATGTCAACCATGGGGGATGACCCACCATTTTTGAAGTAAAAAAGTAAAGAGATTAAAAAATTTTAAAATAATAAAACTACTTTTTCAACTAGTATTTTCAACTTATCTCCCTAAGGTTTTACTCAAATTTCGAGGAGTACTAGTTGGATGCAAAATTTAATTCCTCATCCATGGAGTACCCATGTTGCATACTTCCAATGGACCCTGCTACATGAAAAATGATAAATACATGAAAAAACGTAATTACAATCAGGTTTTTCATGTATTCTCATTTTTCATGTAGCAAGGTCCATCGAAAGTATGCAACATGGGTATTCATTGGATGCGGAATCAAATTTTACATTTAACGAGTATTTTTTCTTGAAATTTGAGTAAACCAATAAGGAGATAAGTTGAAAATATGAGTTGAAAAATAGCTTTTTTCTTTTTTTCCCTCTAAAATTTGATGATGTACTATAATATTATTTTAATATTTCCACTATTATTTTATAATTTACATAGGAGACCCATTTTAGACCTCAAAACTCCCCTAATGAAGGCAATACCATACGACCTATTAGCCTTGTTGAAAAATGGCCCATAAATGAATCCAATTATGCACTCTAAGTCTTCAAAAGCCAGTAAAATCTAGCCAAGGATAAAAAACAGTGCAAGAGAAGAACCCTTAGAGTGGCAGAAAAGCACTATCGGGAGGCTAAAACGCTTGAAAATCAGTAAAAAACAATTATCGCAGGCTTACACAGTACAATGCATAGCAGCCGTTAGATCTAGACGATCAACAGCCCAGACCTAAGCGGCAAATCGCAAATCGGCCAACACAGAGGACTTCAGGTTGGGCGGAAGGCACCGCTAATCATCGATCTCCAATGATCGGATCGGCGGTCGCCATCAGGGTTTCGCTATCAGAGAATTATAAAAAGCGCTCGCAGTGGCCCTGGACTTGGGCGATATGTGATTGCGATCAGATCGCATCGCTATATCGCAGCAGAGCAACACCAAGGGGTGGAGCCTTTACACCTTCATATGTGCGATGTAATGATGTGAACCCGACGGTATTCTAAATATGATTTGATAATATTTGAGGTCCGCAGAAAATCCAGTTTCAATGCATTTTTAATGTATTTCGTTATTTAACGAAATACAAAGGGAACAAGGGGCAACAATGATGCCATAGGTCCCGGACTTGAAAGGGTGTGGGAACGAAAATATATAATATTTTCAAGTCCGCAAAAGCCATTTTTAACGTATTTTTAGCGATGTATTTGTAGAATACAAATCAAATACATAGGGCCAGGCCATCAGCGACTTGCGATAGCGACCCAAAAGGGTGGACCTAATAGATGAATAGAGCATATTTGAGGACTTTTGAAGTCTGAAAGAAACAAAAATAGATGAGATTTTATATGTTGCAGCGTTTTCTGTGTTTAATAGAAAAACAGTCAGTGTTTGCATTTTAAAGGAAAACAGAGGCCCGAAAATCCATTCCAACACAGAACAGAGATCGGAAAGAGAAACAAAAGGACCTAGCACGATGCAACCCACAACAGAATTGATCACAGAACATCAATAGTGCAACACAGCCGAATCAACCCGAAGCGATCATGGAGCCACAACACGACACAACCAGAACAAAGAGAATGATTGTGGGGCACCTCTGGCACGAGAGAGCTCCCAGACAGCGCAACAAACTACCCAAAATATCTGAATGTGGTTATTCTTTTGTTAGAAGAAGAAACCCCCTGAGCCCATGCATGCCTAGTCATGGCATCAAGTTGTTGAAAAGACAGGAAGGATAGATTAAGACACTCTGAGCCTCTGAGAGCTTAGGAGCATTATAAAGAGCTATAAATAGCTGAAAGTAAGATGTAATACAGGTTCAACTTTTGGAAACTATTGAGACTTTGCTACTCAAGCTTCTCATCTTCATTCTTGCAAATACAAGCTTCTTTTACTATTATATGTTCAATGTTCATTTTCTCTTCTATTCTAAGCTTGCACTTGAAGTCTTAAACAGGTTGTTCATGTTTTCTTTTGTATCTAATGCCAGATAACCGTCATCTTATCTCTGCGTTGATAAATTAGATTTGCAAGCTTCTTTTACTGCGTGTAGCTAGCCATTCATATGTGTTTTATATATGCATCTGTCGGTACAGTCAGTATTCTTCATTTACTGCTTGTAGCTAGCCATTCATATGTGCTTATATATATGCATTTGTCGGTATGGTCAGTATTCTCCATCTATCCATTGAATCTACAAACTATTGAGCATTAGTGGTCTAAAGCCTTGTAAAGCTTAGGGTGTTCATGCATGTCTTGAGTGAAAAACAGAGCTGAAATGGTTATCTGGCTTGATCCAAACCATCATCCATTCCAATAGTTCTGAGAACAATATTGAAGATTATATGTTACCAGGCATCTCCGAGCTACAACCTAGAAGAGTTTCCTGGAGTGATAACATAATTGGCGTCGTTGCCGGGGAGAGGAAATTGAAGCTCAGCTTCCCTAGGAAATGACACAGATCCAACTTTGATGATAGACAAAGTCTGGGCACTTTTTTGGTTGTAATCATCTATCTAACAACTCTGCTGGAGGAACCTCTTGGCGACTCCACTTCATAGTTCTAGCTCAGTTTGTGAGGCATACTCGGAGAAATCCTCAGAAGTCACAAGCTGACCCAGTACCTGACCCTGAAAAAATCATCAAAGAAAGAAAGGCATTGCAGAAAGGAGTATCAGGTTTAGGTAAACCCAAACAATATTCTATATCTCTTCAAGAAAGGCCTGTAATAGAACAAATACATGTTGAGAGTATAGCATCTAATACTAGCAGTGAAGAAAAAATCTCAGAAATTCATAAAGCTCCTTATTCTTTAGGTTCTCCTTTTGTTGTAAGCCCAAAGGAAACCTCACCTCCTATCCATCATACTCCTTTAGTCTTATTAGTCACTCCTCCTTAGCCCTCTATCATTCAGACTGTCAGTACTCTTATAGCCACCACAGCTATGGCAGGTCCACAAGCACCCACCAAAATGGAAAGAATCATAGCTGCTATGTATGGACCTCTAATACTACCCACTCCTTTGAATGCCATGCCTATAGAGAGTATCAGAAGTATATGCCAAGTTCACTGGGGCTGAAGGTGTTACAGTTAAAGAACATATTGAATCATTCTATAGCTATGCTGATAACCTGGACATTAGTGAAGATGATGTCTAGATGACAATCTTTGTCCAAAGCCTAGATGGAGAGGCTAGAAAATGGTTCAGAGAACTGACCCCAAGATATATAGCAGATATTGAGGCTTTAGATGATGCATGTCTAAATCATTGGGGGGATAAGAAGGATCTCCTCTACTACCACACTAAGTTTGGGAACTTACAGAGGGAAAATGGTGAGTTGTCTGATTTTAATAAGAGGTTTAACTGAATGTACAACAAGATACCAGCTGAAGTAAAACCCACCACTACCATTGCTAGACTCATCTATGCCAGTGCTTTTGATTCTGATTTCTGCCTACTGTTGAGGGAGAGGCGATGTGCTACTTTGGTTGATATGCAGGATGCAGCCTTGGAAGTAGAATCAAACATCATGGCTGCTGAGAAGCTCAAGGGAAATATTGATAGAAGAAGATAGAGGGGCGAATCTTCATCGTCTTCAGATCCCAAGATAGATAAAATGACCAAAATGATTGAGTCATTAGCCTCTGAAATCTCCAAATTAAAGGTTGAGTAGAAGCTTGGGAAAGGAAGAGTTCCTAACACCTTTGCTCCTCCAAATCCAAATCCATATAGAAGAGAAAATGAGCATTTGCAGATTTTGCAAAGAAGAAAAGATGCCAATGAAGACCAAAGGGTGAAGACACCTTTCCAAAACGTAGTCATGGAAGAAGAGCAAGTTGAGGAAGATGATGAGATCCATTATATGGAAGACAAAGGCAGTGTCCCCTTTTTTACCTTAACTGCCTATGAAAAGTCATTATTCAATGACCTGATCAGCCAAGAGTGGGACAGTGAAGCTGTTCTACAAACTGAAGTTCAACACAAATATATTCTGAGGTCAAAGATGAATAATGCCAAGGAAAATCCTGTTCAAAGAGTTGTTGTCCCTGCAGAACAGCAAGTTAATAAGCAGAAGCAACCAGCAGTTGATCCTATCATCCTCAAAGCTCCAGTTCACGAGGTAAGAGGCCCTGACAAGTCTCCTTCTCCCTTCAATTTTCAATCAGAAATTTAGAAGCTAAGAATACCTATACCTCTTATTGAACTAGTGAAGAATAAGTCCTTTAAGAAATCTATCCTTGAGGCCCTTGAGCCTAAAGCCATCCAAGCCTCCACTGACTATGTAAATCTGCAAGATGACTAACCAGCTGTTATTCTAAGCCCAATGATTGAAAATTGTGAAGACAACTCCCCATCATTCTATGTCTCTCTGACTATTCATGATAAAATCCTTCACAACTGCCTTCTAGACACTAGAGCCAGCCACAATCTAATGCCCAAGGCTGTCATGGATAAATTGGGTCTTGACATTAGCAAGCCCTATCATGACCTGTTTTCTTTTGACTCTAGAAAGGTGATATGTTTGGGATTAATCAAGGACCTAGCCATCACTTTGCCTCAGCTGCCCATGAAGAGCATGATGATGGATATTGTGGTAGAAAATGTACCCGCCAAGTTTGGCATGTTGCTTTCCAGAGGCTGGATCAAGATATTAGGTGGAACATTGCCAAAAGATCTATCCTATGCTACCGTCCTAGTTTTTGGAGGTGAAAATAGGAGATTGTACAGAGAGGCTCAGTTGGCTTATATTATTAGCGATGAAAGGAATCACACTAATCATCCCATCTATGTTGTAGACATTGATTTTGGAGCTTGTTTTCTTTAGATTGGAGAATCTCAGTTGGCCTCCACGCAGCTTAAAAAACTAGTTGGCCAGATCACAAAGGAAGCAGGCCCACAAATTTGGGACATGTTCTTCGATGGGGCTTGCTCTAAAGAAGCTGCAGGAGCAAGTGTAATCCTTGTGTCCCCCACACAGGAATGCATTGATTCATCTTTCATATTAACTTTGCAGGTCAACAAAACTTTCCAATCAATGCATCCAAGGCTGAAAGCATGGAGAGATGAGGTGAAATATAGATCATCTATGCCTGACAAAGTCAAATGCTGCAAAGTTTTTGAAGAGGATGATCAAATTAATAGGTTTTTACAAGTCTTTCATGGCCCAGTCAATGGGCGGTTTTTGAAACTTTATTTCATTTAAGGCTTTAAAGCCTTGGTATTGTAAATATGTTTTTTTTCCTGTTTTTAATTTTATGCAAAATAAACTCCATGCCCAATGCAACACTAGGAGGAAGGTTTGATGTTCTTTTTACAGGAAAGGCATTGATCTGTGATTCTTGAAACCTCACAGGGAGGATTTCATCCCCAGAAGGAGCCAGTGTTAGCCTTGTTGGCAAATGGCCCATAAATGAATCCAATTATGCACTTTAAGTCTTCAAAAGCCAACAAAATCCAGCCAAGGATAAAAAAACAGCGCAGGAGAAGAACCCTTAGAGTGGCAGAAAAGCACTATCAGGAGGCTAAAACGCTTGAAAATCAGTAAAAAAAACCATTATCGTAGGCTTACACAGTGCAATGCACAGCAATTGTTAGATCTGGCCGATCAACAACCCAGATCTAAGTGGAAAATCGCAAATCGGCCAACACAGAGGACTTCAGGTTGGGCAGAAGGCACCGCTGATCATCGATATATGATGATCAGATCGACAGTCGTAATCGGTGGTCACAATCGGGGTTTCGGAGAATTATAAAGAGCGCTGGCAGTGGCCCTAGGGTTGGGTGATATGTGATTGTGATCTGATCGCATCGCTATATCGGAGCGGAGCAGCACTAAGGGGCAGAGCCTTTACACCTTCATATGTGCGATGTGATGATGCAGACCAGGCGGTATTCTAAATATGATTTGATAATATTTGAGGTCCGCAGAAAGTCCAGTTTCAATGCATTGTTAATGTATTTCGTTATTTAACGAAATACAAAGGGAACAAGGGACAACAATGATGCGATAGGTCCCGGACCCAAAAGGGTTCAAGAACGAAAATATATAATATTTTCAAGTCTGCAAAAGACATTTTTAACGTATTTTCAGTGATTTTTGTATTTGTAGAATACAAATCAAATACACAGGGCCAGGCCATCAGCGACTTGCGATAGCGACCCAAAAGGGCAGACCCGATAGATGAATAGATCATATTTGAGGACTTTTGAAGTCCGAAAGAAATAGAAATAGATGAGATTTTACATGTTGCATTGTTTTCTGTGTTTAATAGAAAAACAGTCAGTGTTTGCATTTTAAAGGGAAAACAGAGGCCCGAATAGCCATTCCAACACAGAACAGAGACCGGAAAGGGAAACAAAAGGGCCCAGCACAATGCAGCGCGCAACAAAATCGATCACAGAGCATCAACAATGCAACACAGCCGAATCAACCCGAAGTGATCATGGAGTCACAACACGAAATAGCCAGAACAAACAGAATGATTGTGGGGCATCTCTGGCACGAGAGAGCTCCCAGACAGTGCAACAAACTACCCAAAATATCTGAATGTGGTTATTCTTCTGCTAGATGAAGAAACCCCCCGAGCCCATGCATGCCTAGTCATGGCATCAGGTTGTTGAAAAGACAGGAAGGGTAGATTAAGACACTCAAAGCCTCTGAGAGCTCAGGAGCATTGTAAAGAGTTATAAATCGTTGAAAGTAAGATGTAATACAGGTTCAACTTCTAGAGACTATTGAGACTTTGCTACTCAAGCTTCTCATCTTCATTCTAACAAATATAAGCTTTTATTACTGTTATATGTTCAATGTTCATTTCCTCTTTCGTTCTAAGCTTGCACTTGAAGTCTTGAACAAGTTGTTCATGTTTTCTTTTGTATCTAATGCCAGATAATCGTCATCTTATCTTTGCGTTGATAAATTAGATTTGCAAGCTTCTTTCACTGCCTGTAGCTAGCCATTCATATGTGTTTTATATATGCATCTGTTGGTACAGTCAGTATTCTTCATTTACTGCCTGTAGCTAGCCATTCATATGTGCTTATATATATGCATTCACTGGTATGGTTAGTATTCTCCATCTATCCATTGAATCTACAAACTATTGAGCATTAGTGGTCTAAATCCTTGTAAATCTTAGGGTGTTCATGCATGTCTTAAGTGAAAAACAGGGTTAAAATGGTTATCTGGCTTGATCCAAACCATCATCCATTCCAATAGTTCCGAGAACAATATTGAAGATTATATGTTACCAGGCATCTCCAAGCTGCAACCTAGGAGAGTTTCCTGGAGTGATAATACGACCCACTGTTGGGACTCCTACACCAAACGGTCTGAGGTCTAGTTGGGACTTCTTACCAAGGATATCCCTTGACATGTTGGCGGTCTAGCACCGTCAACAAGTTCTTAGCCCACAAGTGACCTTATGAACCCAATTCCTCCACAACCCTCTAGCCTAGAGTTTGTAGTATCTCCCAAGCTACAAATCTCAATCATGTCACTTAATGGGGATGCTATAGATTGGTACTTTATCTGTCCCCAAGGAAGTGTCACTGATTGGGACACATTCCATGAGGCATTCAAGAAGATATGGGTAACTGAGATGTGTGGGGGTATGTACTTGATAAATAATTAGCTATAATAAACACTAATTAAGAATTTGTAAAGGAATTTACTCAAAGGTTTGACAATATCCCTAGGGAAATCCTTGAGAGGTTTAAACCTTCTAATACCATCATTCTTGATAGATACATCAAAAGTTGTCATGGAAACTTGACTTATGCCCTCAAGGATAAGAATCCCCTAAACTTAGTTGTCTCTAAGAAGATTGTTGTTGAAGTTGAGCAAAATCTAAATGCTTTCTGCATTGATATGTTCAACTATCCTAGGGCCAAAGTCGAGTCTAAGCCTAAACCAAGCTCTCAAGCTAAACCCACCATACAAGATTTTGCCCAAAATTTGGATAAGTTCACCATTGAAATCAAACAAGGTAAAAGGTCTCTCATGAACAGGATGGTTGTAATTGAGAGGAAGCAAGAGTCTAGGTCAAATTTTCCTCCCAAGATCCAATTTAACAAAGACATCCTTTCCTAGGAAGGCCACCACTGAAGACTATATTGTGCAACAAAATGTTCCAAACACTCTTGCTCCAACCAACATGGTTGGGTGGGGAGGGTCAACATGGTATCAACCTTCTAACGATCCTCAAGAGAATAGTCCTTATGAACAAGAGGAAGAGAAGGAAGACCCCAAACACTTAAATATGGTCGATGAGCCCAATACTTTCAATATCCTGCTTGGTGATGCATACTTCCACCCTGAACTTAGCCAAGTTCAAAATAATTCCCAAAATGATTATGTGCTAGCTGTTGAGAATAGTGGAAGGTTCAATGGTCTTCAATACTCTAGGAAGAGAAAGGACCAATCCTAAGCAAGCTCTAATACAGGAAATCCATCTCAAGGGAATGACAATACCCGACAGAAACCTCAAAATATACTAAAAGTCAAAACCCAAGAATGATGAGATTGTATTGAATGTCGATGCAAGTAATGCTTTGACTAAGTTTGATTTGTAGGTTCCCATAAAAGAGATGGCTAAAATCCCTCATCATAGAAGGAAAATCAAGAAATCTTTAGGTCTTGATGATGAGCCCAATGATCGTCTTATTATATTACAAAACATGCACTTTGATAAGAAAAATGGAGGTCACGAACCATTCTTAGTGTCCCTAGTGATCAATAACCTTATACTTCACATTCGCATGCTTGATTTAGGGGCATCTACTAATGTCATGCCATTGAAGGTTATACACCAATTAGAGATGGATATCACTAGGCCATATAAAAATGTGTGCAAGTTTGATTTTAGATCCATCCTTGTCTATGGACTTATAAAAGATCTGAAGGTGACTCTAGCAACCAACAAATATATTTCCTTGTTGATGGACATAGTTGTCATTGATGTACTTGATGCTTGGGGAATGTTGTTGTTCAGGAAATGGTGTGCTTCAATTAGTGGACAATTGCAAATACATTTATCATATGCCACCATTTATGAGCCTGATGTGATACCATTTGTCCTCTATAGAGAAACTCAATTGTCTGATCATGTTGAAGACATAAACCCCTTCCTGTTTCTTGTATGTAGTGGCCTGAAGACCAAAGTTTCAAGAAAGGTGAACCAAAATCCTCCTAGTGGGCCTTCCACACCAATTAAGCCTCCTGCTTCTCAAGAGGTCCGCCACATCAAAAGGCCAAATCCTTGGTTGACTATCCCTAAGAAGTAATGGGTCCAAAAACCAAAAAGATATTACCAAGTAGGTGATCTTGTCTTGGTTGATCAAGACCTCATCCTTGTCAATATCTATGGGAAAGTAGGTGTAGGTTACTTCTACATTGCCAAACTTGATGATGAACTTTTACCTTCCCCGGTGAAAGGGAGCTGCCTCACCTTATTTGATGGAGATTGGCATTCACATATCATGCATCTCATGTTTCATGTATATTAGATTTCATTTAGATTATTTTTTATTTTTTGTACGGATTATTAGTTTTATATAAAACATGGGTGATACCCTATGCCTAGTGCACATGCTCCCAAACAAGTTGAGTGCGATGTGTAGGTTACAAGTTTGTGGTCCTAGGGATTGTTGGATTTCTCATGAACTCCCTGTTTGAGCATATGGATCATGAGCTTTGTTACCCACCATTTTGTCCTCAGTCAGCAACCAAGATGGTCCTCAATCGGTAGCCAACAGCCCCTTGCAGCCACTAGCTAGCTCATTGTTCCATTTATCCGCCACCTAAGCCAACCATGTGGTCCCTCGCCCATCTGCCATGATCGTATGTTTGAAGGTGGGCCTCCCGAACCAAAAGGTATGCATTGTCATTTGGTAATTGAATATTGTAGTTTTATTATCATGGACACTTTTGGGCATGGATTAATGGGGCGATTTGGCAGAAAGAATGGGTTAGGTTTGTGTCGTTGTCCCCTAGACCCCTTTTGGATATTAACCTTGCATTCTAGTCCTGTGTGATCTCTTTTAGTGACCATTTCTCTTTAGGGATGGTATTTCATGGAAACCCGATTTTGGTTGCGTGGTCCCGCTCCCTTATTTGCTTATATTACCCTCCTTCCACTCATTATTACCCCATTCATCATTTCTTCCACTTGCGTCCACATTCCCCCACTAGCTCCACATAGGGTTAGCTCGCCACTTCCCCTTGCCCACACCTTGGGTCAGGCTTGGAATGATGCCTCAGAGGTTCATGTAGTTAAAAAGAAAGATAAAAGCATATTTGGCCACGTTCAACAGGAAAATGTACCACAAAATGCAAAAGATGATCGGGACAAACACATTTAGCATGTGGGAAAAAGCCAATACATGAGCTCTACCTCATCACCCTGGTTACTACAGGTTCTATGAGCCTCCTTCATCATATAAGAACCCATGATTGTCCCAACCCCTAGTGGGCAATGAACCGCCCTACCTTAAAAGGGGGTATTCACTGCAATATCTTATGCATCATGCTTTAACCCCTTGAGTCCCGAGCAGTTAATCAAAGAAAAACATAAAAAGGAAAAAGGCATATTAAGAAGGGTGGAAAAATCAAGGTCGGGGCACCTCATGTACCACGATTTCTCCCTCCTATACATTATAAACTCAAGTGTGGGCTTCCCTTTTATTAGCCACCCTTGTCCCTAGAATGTGGCCTAGGGTTGCCCCTTCTCATCCCCTACCTCATTCACCTATTTGTCACATGCCACCACCTTGTGAAGGGTGTACCTAAACATATTATCCCCTTTAGAAGTAGAAACCACCTAATAGGATACTTGGTTAACCCCATTTGGAGTTTAGGAGACATTGGCACATCCCGAAGCCCATTATGGAAGGGTGGGCCATTATGAAATCCCCACCTGTGGTCCATGGTTGGTAAGCTCATTTACTCAATTTCCCTAATGACTTGTTGTACTAGAAGTCTAGGGGACGCATTGGATCTTATGCAGGATTGTAGATGGTCTCCATCTTGGGTTTGGTCTCCCTATACAGGATCCTAATCCTCCAGAGGCCTACATTAGCATATATAGGGTGTGCGTTGAGAGCCATGGGCCTCCACAATAGTAGACAACACTCCATGAATCCCAGAGGATGATCACAGATGCTCAATATACTCTTATTGGACGAGGAATATGCACCTGGTTCACCTTTGCCCAACTGACCCCACAGATGTGTCATGCACTTGGTAGCTAACCCAAGACTTGTAGGATGATGTGGCATCACTTACACCATCGTTAGAACCCTTGCAGATGATCTACAGGCATCTTCGACTCATTTGGAGACCCATGTGGTTATTATTGTGCCCCCACACCCATTAGGAGCACCACAGGTTTATTGTTTGGAGAACAGGGGGGAAACCCCTTGTCCATCACTTTTGAGGGTCCTACTCTTCATTATGGCACCCATGGACCTCATCAGGCCTCTTGGAGGGCCCTACGACATGTATTATTCTTCATATGATCTCTTAAGAGACTTATTCTTTAATTTGTGAGCTAGTTTGGTGGGCTTGTCACCAAAAGTTAGATTGTTAGCACATTATTTTATTTTTTGGGCTTATGTAGGCCAAGGAGACTAATTTGAACTCCTCGTTAATGTATAAATACAAGTGATATGACTTCATTCTCTCATCATCACTTTGGATTGGATCTCTTCTCTCTTGAGAATTTCACACTTTTTTTTAGTGGATGAATTTTGATGTGTGGATTTGGTCTATCTTATCTTAGAGGTTCTCTCTTGTCAAATTGTGGATGGTTGGATATATTCTATTACATGTAAGTACATGCTTTTAATGTTATTCTTGTTTTACTTTTTCATATGCACTGGACTAGGATTTTCATTATTCTTAGGGCTAATTGTTGCATTCATTTACTGCTTTAAATTGTGAAATTTTGTCTCTATTATGGCATCTCTCAATATATGCACCATGTAATGTGAACGAAATCTCCTAGGGGTAATTCTATCAATGAATTGACTTTGATAAGCCATCACCTTTTGCACATCGAAGTATAAAAACTGCAAAATTTGCTTCTCTTTGACCTAGAAGGCTAGCAAAGTGGTCTTGTGGCCTCCTTTACCAAGAACCAAAGATCTTCACTCATATTTATCATAGAATCCATTCTCCCAAGACTAAGGCACTGATCTACCAAGAGGTGGTCACCTAAAATCATACCCTTTTCACCTTTCCCTAGGTCTAGCCAAATTGGGTCACCTAGGGCATCATTTTCCCAGCAAACTATTGTTGAAAATAGCAACAAGAGATGCTAAATATAGAAGTGCTAAATTTAGTATTGCTATAAATAGCGTTTTGGGATACCTTCCTATTTTAGTCAGTGCCTAAACTAAAATAGAGAAGTAAAATTCGAATTTGATCTTAGCAGCTATTTGTAAAATAATTAATTAATTCACTTTGAGTTAATTAGTTGTAGAAAATCAAACATGAAGTCTATGTGGGAACATGCAACAGTTTCTCCATTGATTGAGGAATTTATCCATCAGTTAAAGAGATAAGGATGATTTGTAATATTGAGTTGTAATTAGTTGGCTCAGTTAACTGAGTCAAGTCCAGTTAGATTAATTCAAACAGTTTGTTGAATTAATTGTGAGTTTAGTTAGTTAATGCATGCATACATGTAACTGTTGCACTTTAGATAACTGAATATTCTCTCATAAATAACTCATGAATGTCAGTTCAGACAGAGACCCAGTTCAGATCAGATGGAGGGACAGTGTACTATCAATTGCAGGAATATTCCATTGTGAATATCTCTTGCATGCAGAAGGAATTCTTTCCTTGAGGATTGCATAGTTACTTCTTTAGTTTTTGTGAGTGTGATGAGGCCAATTCACACATGTGGCATCACTGGACCCCAAGAAAAATTGCACAAGGAAATAGGAGGCTTGGAGGGCTTGAGGACGACATATTTTGTGCCTATTCAGTCTGTGAGCTGTATTGTTTGATTGCAGAGAGCGCAGGATAGCTTGTGAGTTGATTCTTTTTGTAACTCGAACATATTTACACTTGTATGTAATACAGAGATTGGGGTTTTAGGCTGAGGCTTTCCCTGAGTTATTTCTCCTGTGTTATGTGTGATTGATTTCTCATTCTCATTTATGTGTTCTCATTGATCTTGCTTAATTCGATTAAGCTTCTACAAAGTTTGTTGTAGAAGTAGATCTTGTATTTTTCTTTAGTATATTGCATAATTTGTTGATCTACAGTGGGAATTTCTACACTGTATCAGAGCAAAGGTGATCAAGGCGAAGAACAGTATACAAGAAGGGAGAAGTTCGAAGTTTGAGGTTCCTGAATATAGAAATCGAGTTCTTATCACATCTCAATTTCACCAATGACGTTCAACAGTTTAAGACTCGAGTATGCCCTTGATGGCAGCTCGAATTATATAGCCTGGAAGGATCGCATGGAAGCAATATTAGAGGATAACGGTCTAAAGGACTTCATTGATCAAGAACTCCCCAAGCCGATTGATGCTACTGAATTGGTGGAATGGAAGAAATGTGTGGCTAGAGCAAGGAGAATTCTTCTGGAGGGAGTTTGAGACTACATAGTCTCGAGTCTCCATGGGAAGGAGACACTGTTTTCGATGTTGAAAACATTGAAAGATTTATATCAGAACAGCAGCGATCAGAGGAAGCTGGCACTGAAAGACAAGATTCAGAAAATCAAGTGTGAAAAGGGCGACACGATCTCTACATATCTGAACAAGCTCACCACCTGCAGGGATGAGCTTGGAAGTGTGGGGATCACGACTGTTGATGATGACATGGTGAGTCTTGCACTCCTCGGTCTTCCTAAGAGCTAGCATAGCTACCAAGACTCGGTTAATAGAAGAGAAAAACTGCCAAATTGGGAACGACTCTGGTCGGATCTGATGCAGGAGGAGACAAGAAGAAGCACCAGAGATGGATCCTCATTAAAGCAAGATGATGAGGAAAATCTAGCCTTAGCGAGTAAGGTGAGGAAAGGGAAATGGAAGGCATCCGATCCCAAATCCGGTTCTTCCCATGGTGGGAAGAAGTTTGACAAATCGAAAGTGCGATGCTTTCATTATCATGAAGTGGGCCATTATGCTACGAATTGTCCATAGAAGAAATCCAAGAAAGGATCTTCGAAGGGATCTAATGGTGAGGCACTGGCCTCACAGTTTGAGTTGGATTTCTCTCTTATCGCATGCATGGTTTCATCCATGATAGGATGTGTGTGGTACCTAGACAGTGGAGCTTCATTCCACATGTCAGGTGACAAAAATCTTTTCAGTACCTTGGAGGAGAAGGATCTCCAGATGCGTATCGAGATGGGCAATGATGGAAAGTACCGTGTTTTAGGTGAAGGTATGGTTGTGTTTCAGAGGGAGAATGGAGCTCCCCTCACCCTGACTGATGTAAAGTATGTACCAGGTCTGAAGAAGAATCATGTGTCTGTCGCTATGCTAGAAGATAAAGGCTATGATGTAGTCTTTAGTAAAGGAAAGGTATTCCTGAGGCATACCAGTACTGGATAGACAAAGTGAATTGGGATTCAAGTAAAGAATCTCTACAAGCTAGAGGTAGATGACTGTGCTACAATGAGTTCCAAAGCTGAGATGGTGTAGAGCCAAGATGTTGGCGAGCTATGCCATAGAAGACTGGGCCACTTGCACCATGGAGCCCTAAAGATCATGCAGCAAATTTCTACCGGGCTACCCAAGGGAAAACTAGAGCAGACGAATACATGCAAAGGTTGAACCTTGGGTAAGTATGTGAAAGCTTCCTTTCCAGATTGAGACAGTAGAGCTAGAGCAATCCTGGAGTGAGTTGACTTAGATGTTTGTGGACCTTTCTCTATAGCCTCCACAACTAAACAAAGGTAATATGTTATTTTTATTGATGATTTTTCTCGTAGATGTTGGATCTACTTTATGCAAAAGAAGGATCAGATCTTCTTGAGGTTTTGTGAGTTTAAAGCCTTGGCAGAGAAAGAATCTGGAAAGAAAATAAAAGCCTTGTGTAGCGATAATGGTGGAGAGTATGTCTCCCAATAGTTTAAAGACTTTTGCACTGCAGAAGGAATTAAATGAGAATTGACGGCAACCAATAACCCACAGCAGAATGGGGTGGCCGAAAGGAAGAACAAATCGATTGTGGGAGCAGCTCGAGCAATGTTGCATGACCAAAGCCTACCACTGCATTTGTGGGATGAGGCATGCCATACAGCAGTATACTTGCAGAACAGAAGCCCGCACCGTATACTAGGAATGAAGACACCTATGGAGGCGTTTTCCGGGAAGCGACCAGATGTGAGTCACTTCCGAATCTTTGGATCATCATTTTACTGTCATGTGACCAAAGATGCCCGAAAGAAGCCAGATCCAACAATTGAGTTGGAAATACTTGTGGGGTACACGGATACACCCCACAACTATCGGGTGTACCTGCCTACTAGTCAGAGGACAATGGTACGTAGGGATCTGAAGTTCAACGAGCAGAAAGCCATGCGATTATCACTTGAGAGGGAGCTCAAGTTGCATGCAGAGGAGGAACTTTCAGTTCCTAAGGAGGAGCAGCTGCATGCAGAGGATCCGGGAGTGGAGACATCCACTCATGCTGAGACTTCCAGAGATGGGCGGAAACGCTCAAGGGAAGCTGACAGGTTGATGCTGGATGCGTGGGAGAATGTGGGAAAGCCATCTTCTCAGCGTAGACAGAGGAGGTCGCCCAAGTGGTACACTGGGTACATGGCCCTAATTGGGGAGTGTGTAGATACCGAACCTTCTTCATTCGAGGAGGCAATGCAACAACCAGTCTGGGTTGATGTAATGGTAGAGGAGTACGACTCTTATCATTCGGAACAGTGTGTGGGATGTTGTCCCAAGACCTCAGGGCAAGTCAGTGGTGAGTTCCAGATGGCTTTACAAGGTAAAGCAAACAGCTGATGGCAGTGTTGACAAACATAAGGCAAGGTTTGTTGTTCAGGGTTTCTCACAGGTTGAGGGGATCGACTACAATGAGACTTTTTCTCCCGTAGCAAGGTACTCATCGATTAGATCAATGTTGGCACTAGCAGCTCAGATGGGGTGGAAGATCCACCAGATGGACGTGAAGACAACATTCCTCAATGGGAAGATTGAGGAGGAGGTGTACATTGAGTAGCCAGAAGGTTTTGAGACCTTCGATCGTGAGTCGCATGTGTGCAGACTCAAGAGGGCTCTGTATGAGCTGAAGCAAGTACCCCGTGCTTGGTACACCAAGATCAGCAACTATTTCACCTGGTTGGGCTTCACCAAGAGTGAAGCAGATACGAACCTTTACCACATCATGGTAGAAGGTAAACCATTGATCATTGTTCTTTACGTCGATGATCTGATTTTGATAGGTGATGATCAGCTGATACAGTCTTGCAAGGAGGACCTTGCAAGAGAGTTCGAAATGAAAGGCATGGGTCTTATGTACTACTTTCTAGGCATGGAGGTGTGGCAGAAAGATGGTGAAGTATTTGTGTCTCAAGGCAAGTATGCCAATGAGATACTCAGGCGCTTTCACATGGAGAAGTGCAAGCCCATGCAGATTCCTCTAG
>APFE030806706.1:0-10965 GCA_000404065.3 Pinus taeda | reverse complement strand
GGGCTCCGCCCCCCCTCTAACCCCCCGGTTCACTACGTAGGTTAGTCGTGGAAAGAATATAACACAACCCAACAGTTGTCCCACAAAGTATTTTGTGGGTGAAGTATCCAAGTGATGGCATTTTGTACCTAACGTGTGGGTGCAAAACGAAGTGAAGTATTTAATCTTTTATTCCTTGTTGCAAGTGGAGCACCCCTATAGGAGATAAGGGGACCTAAGTAAACCATGGAGGCTTTGCTCAAATAAGGAAAATAATTTTTTATTTATATAAGTTGGGTTAATGATATAATGTTCATGTCAATTAGGCTTGAAAGGTGCCCATTAGAGGGCTAGTCATTGCACCATAGAAAGATATAAATAAGAGTGAAGGAGGCCTCATTGGATTACACACCAAGAGCATATTCTCAAGTAATATTCTATAGCCTAATGTGAAAAATTATCAAGGAGTTGCAGGAGTGCAAAAAATTTGTTGTGTTTTTTGTTGTTTTGGCCAAGCTCAAGGAGGATTCATTTAATTTACGAAAACTAAGTTTATTCTGTGGTTTTGGAAAAAAGTGAGGATATTACAAGGCTGAGGGTAGGCTGCATTTACCTCTTTTCTATGAAGTATACAAGGCCACAATCTGGGGTTATTCTAGGTGCAGGGCCAAAGCATGCAAGAGGGCCATTTCAGGGTTTGGTTGCTTGGAATATAAGTGGATTGTAAGGATGAGAACAGAACTATGGATAGTGAGGTATGTAAGAAGGTTTGAGGGCTTCGTTCACCCAAAAATAACACTTCTACATACCAGTTTCAAACTTGTAGTGTGACTGAGGTTTGGGAAGAAAACAATTTCTATGTAATAGGATTTAAGGGTTGTGTTTTGGGCTAAGACTCATGGAGGCAAGGTGTTGAGGGTGTGGGGCTAGTACAATTCTAAGAATAGTTCCCTAGAAGGATTGTTAAGTGATTGTACTAATATGCCCTAGTTCAGTGATTTACAATAAGTGAAATCATTGATAAGTGGGTAGATTATGAAGCCATAAGTGTTGGTCATTTAGTGGAGTAAAGGAGTAGATGTGAGGGCTAGATTTGCATGCCCTAGTATAGTGAACAAAAGGCATAATTATTACTATTAAGAGGGTAGACTTGTTGTGCCCTAGATCAGTGAACGCAAGAGGCATTTCAATAGTAAGAGGGTTGATTGTGCAAGCCATAGGCTTGTCATTCTTGGAGTTTCCAAGAGACAACAAGAGGGTAGATTGTGTGCCCTAGTTCAATGGGTTGCAAATGGACAACTTCAATGATACGAGGGAAGATTGTTGATCTCTAAGTTTTATTACCTTTAGATCAGCAAGGAGATGGATAATGGGTAGACTTGGAAGACCTCATGTATTGAGATCCTTGGAGTATCGAAGGAACTGTTAAGAGGCATATTTGTGGATTTCTAGTTCAGAGATTTCATGGTTGGAAAATCATTGATAAGAGGGTAGATTCAGAAGAGCTTATGAGTATACATCTTGGTGGAGCAAGAGGGTTGCTAGTGGGTATATTGTTGAGGCTATGTTTAATCACGCTTGGAGTAGCCAGAGGGTTTCTAGTGGGTAGATTGTTGAGCCTATGCTTAATCATGTTTGGAGTAGCAGGAGGGTTGATAGTGGCAGATTAGACAGCTTAAAATGCAGTTACTGTGATGAAAAAATGGGGAGGAAAAGTACCCACCATATGTGTTCAAGCTATGTGAAATAAAATGGCTAAGTGAGTGCTCCTTTAGGAATTAATTCAAGTGTACTTTGTCAGGGAAAGATTAGCAGTCATAGTTGTTGACACCAAGCCTTGGTTGTGTCCTTGTATTAGAGATGTATGTAAAGGCCATGATTCCTGGTACAGGAGACCTAATATTTTTGTATTAAATATTGTAATATAACAATCATTGGGTTAAGAGTTAAAAAATTTCATATGCACTAGTTGATTCACTAATGTATGTTATTCCATTGTGCAAAGTAGTAGCGTTGAGTTATTTCCATGTATTTATGATTGTGATTTTAGGCATGACCTATAGCTAATGTGACATGGAAAAATAAACACTCCATACCTACAAAGTAGTGCATGAGCCCCAAATCCTTCATCTCAAACTCTGCTACAAGGTCCCTCTTGAACTCCTCTATGAGCCCCAATGAACTTGTTAGAAACAAATCACCCACATACAAAACAAGAACAAGAACCTCACCCTCAAGCACCAACTAGGAGAGGCTTTCACCTGCCTAACTCTTCATGAAGCCCATTCCCTGTAAGTATCTATCAATGGGTTCATACCTCGCTCTGACAGTTTTCTTGAGCCCATACAAGCTCTCGTCAATCCGCACACATGGGTTTTGTTGTTGTGTGCTACAAAGCCCTCTAGTTGCTCTATGTATACCTCCTCTTCCAACTCACCATTAAGGAACATTGTATTGACATCCATCCGATGGATATTCCATCCCATCTATGTTGCGAGTGAGATCATCACTTGTATATGAGTATACATGGCCACATGATCAATGTATCCTCATAGTCTCCTCCCTCCTTCGGAGAGAACCCCTTGGCCACAAATCTTGCCTTGTATTTCTCGATGTTTCCATATACATCGTGCTTGACCTTAGAGATCCAATGTGATCCAACCACTTCCATATGTATTGGTCTAGGTAGAACCTCCCATACATTGTTCTGCATAATCGAGGTATACTCCTCAGCCATTGAATCCCTCCACACCTACTATTACGCAACCTCCTAATAGCTGGAAGGTTCGCTATCTACCAACTGATTGACGAATTCCAAGTAGGAAATATAATTTTCTTATTGTCTCTATTGTCTACTTTCCATCCTAGGGGCTCCCACAAAATTTTGAGCATCTATAACTGTTTGTTGAACCTCACAGTTCCTCATAGAAATTGTAGAGGGTGGAATGTCAACCTACACATCCTTAGGGTGCATCTCTCATATCTGTTGCATATGTTGCTCCATACTCTAGGAAATTTGAGGAACACTTTCACGTGAGCATGTGCTCATACTAGTAAGTGTACTCATGATCTACTACTCCTAATCCTGTTGCTCAATCCTTGGAGCTTCGACTAGTTGCTCACTTTCATCAACTGCTGGAAAGTATCTAGACCTCTTATATTCCTTTTTCTCCATGAAATTGACATCATTCCTGACAATAATCCTCTTGGAACTTGGAATAGATATCAGATATGCCTTTGAGTTCTCATTGCACCCCACAAAGTACCCCCTCTTTGTAGTCTCATCCAACTTGGAACATGTCTCTCCTAGAATGTGACAATATGCTAAGCTGCCAAATATTCTGAAGTGGATGACATTTGGATTCTTGCCTATGAACACCTCCTTTGGTGTCATCTTTCCCAATGCCTTATGTGGAACCATGTTTTGTATATAAAATACCATAAGTAACATGGCATATCTTGGTCATACAACATAGCCCTCGCTACCTCTGATATTGAACAATTCTTCCTCCTAGCAACCCCATTCTATTGTTGGGTGTAAGGAATCATAAACACTCTCTTAATCCCTTCCTTGGTATAGAACTCTTGAACTCTTTCCTTATGTACTCACCTCCATTATCTGAGTGAAGAACCTTCACCTTCCTACCCATCACATTCTGCCCAAGAGATTTGAACTCTTGGAAATAACTAAAGGCGTCATCCTTAGTCTTCAAGAAGTATATCTAGGTCTTCCTAGATAAATCATCGATAAAAGTAACATATTACTCATACCATCTAAGATACTTTTTCAACATAAGTCCACATATATCTAAATGTATTAGATAAATAACACCCTTGGATATGGTGTAACTCCTTGTAAAATCCGCTTTCACAAACTTCCCCAACACACATCCCCTACATACATCACCATGATCTATCCTCACTTCTGGAACACCTGTCAATTTATCTTGAAGCAATTTGTGCTCCATGAAGAATATGGCCATCCTCCTATTCCATAGCTCTCCTTTATCTCTAGTATCACTGCTACTTAGGAGTGCCTTAGGAGTATCAAACTGTAACGTGTAAAGTTGACCACTACTGACTCCAATAGCTATGGGTGATTTCTAATCCTTGTGCTTGATCAACATGTGCACCCCTCTAAAGAGTAATTGTAGCCTTTATGCTGAATGACATATATGGAAATAAATTTAATGCCAAAACCTAAAACATGCAACACATCATTGATGGGAATAAACTTGTCCTACTCCCTCTGAAATAGAAAAATCCCTCTCACAATTGAATTGAACTTGGACTTGTTCCCCATCTGAATCTGGAATCTGATGTCCTCCACCTTGTAACTGGAGAAGTACTCCCTAACTCTTGTCATATGAAATGACAGTCCACTATATACATACCAAAAACCCAGTGAGGTTGAGCTAGTCAGGAGAGCTATGAGTGTGAACCCTTGATTGATCCCACTAGAGAGCTCATCTACACTTTCTGAAGTTATTTTCTTCTTCTTTCCCTTCTTTTTTCTTTTCCTCCTCTATGGGAAATTATTGACATATTGGCCAAACTCATGATAGTTGTAGCATTTGACCTTAGAAAGGTCCTTTTTCTTCTTCTCACCTTTTGGGTTGGGTTCTTTGTTAGAACCTTTCTTCGCTTTTTCTTTTCCTGCTAGGGCCATGTTTTCTTGTTCCACCTCACTTTTCTGAGTTTTATTATTGTTCCCACTAACAAGACTTAGTCTAAGCTCCTTCTGAGTGAAATTGATCCACAATCGATCCCAACTCCGTAAGGTGTCTCGTCCATTAATGACTTGAGCAAAGACATCATACTACTTAGAGAACCCAATCAGGGTTATTCGCACTAACTCATCATCATCTAGTTTATCTCCAACAACTACTAACTCATCCTTGATAATTTTAGGCCTGGAATCTTCACCGTTATTCATTTGGGTTGTAGGTTTTAACCCTTCATAGAAATTACCTACAAACGAATTCTTAAAAACATAAAATATACAATGGCAAGAACATAAAAAATATAGATGTAGATTTTCTCGTAGAACCCAAAACCACGAAAACTAGATTGACTTTTCATTATATTACTTTCAATGTTACAATACATTATATACATGTTCAAGCATTCATAAACCCTAATCTATTAACCCTATATTAGAACATAACAATAGTTCCCTTGACAAGATCTCAAAATACCATGGAAAAGCCATCATGCCCAAAACCATGCGCAAAACCATTGGTAGGTCCATTCCCCATCCTTGGATCTGCCTAAAAACAAAATCCATCCCCCCCCCTACAAACCCCCCCTTAGGAATGGTTGTCGCCCTCCCTGCGACCCCCCTGCTGCACCTGATGCAACGTAACAACACTTGGGGATAGTTATGCAAAGAATATAACACATACCCAACATGGGTGTTGCTCAGCTTTTCTCTAAGAATCAACTTCCTATTTGTGGTAGAATTCTAGTACAATTTTATAATTATGTCCCATATCTTCTTTATTCTATCTAGATCTATGATACGCAGAACAATCTGATCCTTAAACCTATCAAGGATTATTCTCCTCACCTTTGCATCTTCCTTAGTGTATGTCGTGAGTTGTGTTGGATTTGTTGGTATGGATTCAACTCTGGTCGCATATTTCTTGACGCAATTATCTTCTAGAAACAAAGAAATTTTGGATTTCCATACACCAAAATTAGAGGCACTATCTAATCTATCTTGATGTCTCAATCTTGTTAAAGCCATTTCTGAAATACCCTCGGAAAATATAGAAAAACCCAAATGAATCTGAAGAAGTCGAACTCTGGGTTGTATAAACCCATGATTTTCTCTTCATGTGCCTATGTTGAGCCTGTTCTGCTCTCATATATGCTTTGATACCATGTGAATTTTTTAAAATTGTTATAGTTAATCTAGTTATTACTCAACTAGCTTCAAAAGATTATTTGTCTTCTGTAAATTATATACATAAAATATTGAATAAAGCACTACTAAAACTTCACCAAAACTAAATCACAGGAACTGAGATAATATTGCACAGACAAAATAATAGACACTGATATTTTTGGACAAATTTTCCCTAGAAAAACCCCAGTATGGGGAAAATAAATTCTATACATGAGGGTTTTATTATTCTTCAGTAAATCAAGGATTACATAAACTGCTTGCCTCTTACTGGAAAAGCTTCAATAATATTTTTCCTTCACTTCTAATGGAAAAATTAAACTAGAAAATCCTCTACAAACAAACTTAACCTCCTCTATGAAACTCGAACTTCGTCCAACAATTTGCACTTCCCAAATGGAAATGTGCACTAGTTTTTCCTGAAGCTCACGATACCTTTGGAAAATCAACTCAACTAATTTCTCTGCCACTAGCCACTCCAAAAACCATACTTGCATTGCTTGTAAGAAATCAATAAGGAAACTGGAAATAAAAATGAGCCTTCAACAACTAGCACTCGATAAAATGGAAATTCTCTCTAGCTGAATCAACCTCCCTCTAACAAAATGATTCAGTTGCCTTCCTTCTCTCAAAAAAATAGAATCCCTGTGAAGAATTTCTCTAGAAATTCTCTCCTTAATTCTCCTGTCGAAACCCTGCTACTCGTGTCCTCCACACTATAACCTCGCGCTTGTTATCACTGTAATTTTGGTTGTTCGAATAATCTCCAAAGACCCAATGAATCTCCTCTTATAACCTCTCATTCAGTAATCAACTGCCAATATCTAAACATGATCGATGGTTAAGATCATCTTGACTCCATGGAGTCATTTATTTAGCAGTCACTAGAGAGAAATCAACTCGTCTCAATTAATACCGATTAATTAACCGCTTTTCCTAAATTAGGCTTAGTAAAATAATTAAACTGGCTAGACAATTCCTCGTTTCTTCCTTTTTATCTTCAAATCCTGAGCTGCTACATTTGCATGCATATGCTAAGGTGCATGCCATTTCTTCTCATTTCTATAGTTGGCTCTCTTGTGCCCCAAATTGCCATAGTTGTAGCTTTCAACATGGCTTAAGAATGGCACAGAGGAGTTACTTTTCTTGACAATTCTTTTCTCAAAACTCCTATTGCAGCCAACATGCCTTCTCCTAGCCTCGTTTTTAATCCTTGGGTTGTTGCTTCCCAGTACATCTTGTTTTCTTTCGTTCCATCTATAGCCTATGGATTCATGTCGAAAGTTTTTGCAAGAAAAACGATACCCATAAAAAGGATTTTGATGATAGAAGTTACCTTTTCCATGACAAATCTATCCTTGAAGAGGAAGGGACCTCTGGTAGTTCTTCATGTGCCTTCCACAACAACTTTCATTATTGCCTTGCACTCTTACTTGCAGTTGCCAAGCTTTCTTCTGCTCCTTTTCTTGTTGCTATATCTTATCCTTCTGATGTTGACTTTTCTTCTTTAGCTTCTACTATTTTCCTTGTTGTTGTTGTTGTCCAACAACCTCTTTTCCTTTTTTGTTATTGGAACCTCAGACTCCCTTTACTTGGGAATTTGATCCTTTAACCTTTGCCTTTGTGGAGCTTATTCTTCCTTGAAACCTAATCCTGCCTTGATGAGAGGGGATCTCTACTTAACAAGCATCTCATCTAAGGCCTTTGTGCTCCCATCAAGTTTTTGGTATTGAGATAACTCTGTATTTGAATTTTCTAAGCCATGTCTCTAGGCGACTACTTCACTTTGTATTCTCACACAATACACTTCTTTCTCACTTAGCTGATTGGTTAAATTCCACTTTAGACTACTAGCCTCTTTCTTGTTGAGTATTTAAATCAACTAATGTTTTTCTCAACCTTTCATTCTCAAGCTCATAAATTTTTAGTTGCTCTTCTTTCTTGATATTTGCTCATATATGTCCTTGATCTCATTTAGAGAATAGATCAAATTCTTTCTAAAAATGATCCCTTTATCTGGACCCTTTTCTTCACTATGAGAGATGCTAGCTGACTCACCACATATATCTAGAATAATCCTTGTGTTGATGGAGTATTCCATAGGTCTAATGGATATTCCATCTTCATCACTTTTAGTGATACCCCTATTCTCTTCACGGGATATACTCTCTTATCCTCCATAGGATCCCTCAATTTCTATTGTTACTAAAATAGGTCTATCTTCGTTCTCAATGCCAGCGTGATGAGAAATAACTTCTGCATGTTCTGATTCATTGCTAGAGTAGCAGGGCTCCTCAGTCTCCTCTTGAACCACATGGCTATTTCCTCTATACAAACACTACAGTCTGTCCAACATTTCCCTTGTTGTCTCATAGTTCCTTACTTTATCACCATATGGCTTAGACAACCCCCTCATGATGGCCTCCTTGGCTTCTTCATTCTGCTCAGTCTTGTTGGGCGTGGAGCCTGACTATCTTCTGTATTCAAAGGTCTTAGCCAGATGTATACCCTAGGAAGATTGTACAGCCCTCCACACGGGGGAGTGTGGGGGGACTTGTCCCCCCCAGAGGGTTCGGGGGGGGGGGGGGCAATATCCCCCGGCTGGGGGATCCGGGGGCCAGCGGTCCCCCGGCTAGGGTTCTGGGGTGGCACCCCCGAAGCTAATAACAGATGTAAAATTGCCTTGTAAAAGTCTAGTAATTTCTAGTCAATCTGGGCCATTCATTATGTAGATGATTTGATGGTAGAAGTTATGTTTAATTTAGGGTTTTTTTCCCTAGAAGGAAACCCCTCACTATATATGAGTGAATTGTATTTTGTCTATGTATCCCTATATTCTGAGTGAGGAAGAGAGAGGAGATTGAGAGCGAAGAGGGTGTTACAGCGGATCTATTGTAGGTTGAATCTCTTTAAAGTTTGCTGGATAATATAAAAGGAATGATTGGTTGTTTCTCCATGGACGTAGCCCAAATTGGGTGAACCATGTATATCTTTGTCTCTCTTCTTTTATGTGTTTTATGTGTTTATATTTCTACAATATTTTATGTGTCCATTGCTCTATAATATATAATTTTCTACAAACTCTTTTCTTCATTCAATATGGAGCACCATACATCGACATCCAAGGCCATTAAATAGGCTTCCATTCTAACTTTCCAGAATATATACTTTGATTCACTTAAGAATGGAACTCCTTCATATGTAAGCCAATATTTATTTGCCATTGTTTTCCTTTGATCTAGCTTCTAGCGTTCAAGTTATTCCTAAAGGAACCTCACTTTGATACCAATTGTTGGAAACAATGTTAACAATGAGATTGGGGGTGAATTCGTATTAAGGATAATTTCCAATTATTTATGCCAATTTACTATTCTTATTCAAACTTGGAAACCATCCATATAATTAGTAGCAACATATAATAAGGCAACAATATGAATTCAACATACAAGCACACACCATGAGTATCATACACATGAGACACAAGGTTTTACATGGAAATCCTTTCAAGAAAAAACCACCAAATCTTGTTGTTGTTGTTGATTTAAAATAAGAGAACCTACTCTATTACATTAATCTATTTTATGAGCCACCACTCACAGTAAGCACCAAATCCCTTTGATTTTTTGCTAGCACCTACTAGTAGGAAGCACCAACTACCTCTTTTTGTAGTGGCCTGTCCAGCTTACTAGAAGCACCATGTGAAGCACCAACTTTATGGATTTGTTGCAAGAAACAACTTACAATTCCTTAGGTTTATGCAAGCACCAACTTGTAGGAGGCACCAACCCCCAAGCCTTATCAAACACCCACTATAGATGGAAGCACCAACTCCCTATATGCAGGCTTCAACCCACACTTAGTAAGGAACTTAATTTTCTCTATAATTGGAAGGCACTCTACCTGATATCATATATGTTCATCACATCCCTTGGCCCATATAAAGTTCTCTTCACTTTTCTTTCTTTGCAACAACTCGTTGTTTTGCTCAACAACCAACACAACACTCTACTATTCTCTTCTCTTCAACAACATTCCAACAACACTCAACTCCTTCTATCCATAGGTTCTCACGACCTCTCACTTAGCATAGGTTCACTCAACCTTCTCCAGCTGCATAGGCACCTTCAGCCTTTGTCACACAAAATCCCACTATCTCGAGGTCCCTTTCCTATGTTTAGGAACTCTCATTATTTCACAACGGAATAGGCTCAATTCGCCTCACACATTGAAACACATTTACACCAACAAGATCTCCACACAACTCACTCTACAATGTTGTGTTTCCCTCAATTTTCTCAACTTGGCTTCTATGTTTTGTTCCCCTGCTACTTGTTAACCGATGTTGCCACTCCTGTCATGTATAAACACTGCCCGAGTGTAACTCGGCATGGAATTTCCATTCTGCTATTGTGTCTGACTTGGTCTCTTCCACGACATTAGCCATGAGAATGACCACCTCACTGTTTCTCCATACTGAGAATTAATTCTCATTCCACCTGCACACTTCAACCAGACACTATCCTTTTTGTGAACAAATCTCCTATCATTGAGACTCTCTATGCTTATTCATGGTTTCACACAACTTGGCTATACTTCGGCATGGCTTCTTTGTTTATAGTTGTCCTCATTATTTTGTCTTTTCACTTGTTTCATATCCATCTAACTCTATAAACCAACTCCATCGATCTACATTTGTTCAAATTTTGACCCATTCATCCGTCTAACTCACTGACATGTGCATTGGAGTACAGAGATGGATTGTCTCATGATCCAGGTGGATATTGGTGGCCACCTGCCAAGTCCACCTGGACCCCCACCTCAACATTTTCAGTTTCCTTAATTATAGCGCAGTTTACTATTTTTAGCAGTTTTTCGGTCCTGAACTTCCGGAGCCGTTTTGAGGCCCTAAACGACGTTTTTTGGGAAATCTAGGTTCGCGATTTTTTAGATAAAAAATCGTCTTTCTCGTCGTAGTCCTCGGAGAGATCTTTCCAACGGGCTATCATGCGTGTAAAACAGAGATCGTATGCCAAAGTTACGACCCCGGGAAGTTGATGTACCAATTTACCCAAACGGGG
>APFE030806704.1:0-40967 GCA_000404065.3 Pinus taeda | reverse complement strand
GGGATTGCATGCAAGATTCCTTTTGCATGATTTACTCCTTGATTTTCTCCTTCTTTAACTCCGCAACTGACTAGTTATATCCAGAACTTGTTGTAGGTGTTGAGTCTTCTCATTGATCACCACTATAGTCCATTACGTTGGGATCTTCACCCAGTAATGCTATATCATGAGCATTGTAACATATTTTCTAATGAATCATTCTTTTCTTCTTTCGATTTTCTTTTAGTGTTTTTTCTCTGCAAAGCTGTGTGTTCAACCTTTACTAGCTAGACTCATCTGTGCAGGTTTTCTAACGCATTTACAGTTGTGGTTGTCCTCCACCAGGGCGTTCCATAATCTTCTTGCATCCAGCTCACTCAAATCTTCACTTGTTGTAGTCCCACTCACTATCTGGATTACCTAAAGAAGTCTATCAACAACAAAAAAATATAAGTTGCATGTTGTGGTGTGCACTAAGGAGGAGGAAGAAAATGGTATATAAAGGCTATCACCCAAAGCGGTGCATTTAAGAGCCATAGTTCGTTAGATGTCACAATCACGGGGTAATGTAATCCTGAGTGAATTCTTTGCAATTGTATTCCGTCCAGAATGTCAAAGGCAATAATGGAAAAGGAAGGCATTACACTTTACTAGGCTTTTTACTCAGCTTTTCAATTATCGCTGGCATCATTACCGAGGTTGATTACTGGCTTTTCAAATGTCACTTCGGTTAAGTGAACTTTATTACTTGGGCTTTTGAGATGCCTCGACTGTTTCATTGTCAAAAACAAAAACATATAAAAATTATCTATTTAATACTTTTTTTCCAGAAGAAAAAGTAGTATGGTATTTATATTATGTTCAAAACAGTTCTGTATGGGGGGCTTTTGTTCTGGATATGGCAACTTATTCAAAGAGTATTTTCATTTATACATCTTTCATTGACACATATACAATATTTTGGACTGCATATAGATCATTTCGTCATAGAAATATTCAGAAGATTTTCAAAAATATGTAGATACCTGTTGGTTGAGATATTATTCAGAAAAAAGGAGCTTGTAGCATACCAGAATATTGTCGACCTTATATGTCGGGCATAGAGAAAGGCTGAATGACATATGTACAGGGCTCCATAGAGATGCTCAGGTGCCACTTACCGAATGGAGATTGCAATCCCTTCTTTGAAAGTTCATCTGCTTGCTCATTTTGTTTACGTTTTATATGTGAAATAGGGAATATAGCAGGTTTCCATAGAGATGCAATCTTGCCCAACCATCTTGTAAGGCTATCATTTTTTATGTCATGTTTGCCTTTCACGTGTTCTATGATTATTTTAGAGTCCCCATATACATTGATAGGGCTGATGTCCATGAATGTATAGAATAGAAGCAGACCATGCAGGGCCATGGCCTCTGCTTTGTTATTTGTCCCATTGCCACCATTCCAATAAATGAAGTATTGGAGATCACTTGATATACCAATGTAAACACCACAAGCGCATATGCCATTTTTTGCCGCACCGTCAAAGTGGGCCCTTGGGAAGAAGAGTTGCTGAGAGTCAAAGGCTGTTATCTGTTGTTTTTTCTGGTGGGGAATGTTTTGGAGAATGGGGTAATAAAAAGGAATAACCTTATCCATAATACGCTCAAAAATCTCCTTGTTGTTTTGGAAGACCCTTTTGTTTCTCCACTTCCAAATGAACCAGAATACAATTAATGGAATGGGACATCAGATAGATTTTTGAGAACCCCACCATTCATATGCATCCTTTATGGATGGATGTGAAATTGCAGGAAAGCCAAAATAAGTTGCCATTTGCATCCACAAACTCTGAGATTGAGGGCAATTTAAAAAAATGTGTAAATTGTCTTCTGTGTTGGCAAAGCAAATTATGCATATGGTTGGTCCCTGCCAACTCCTTTTTTGCAAATTTGTCCATGTAAGATTTTTATTATGGTATACTAGCCACGAAAACATAATGATTTTTAGTGGGCAGCTTACCTTCCATAGAGAATATGGAAAGATTTTCTATGAGGTCTCTCTTCATTGTTCTATCAAGGAGAGATATATGTCTCTTACTAAAACAATGGACCTACCTTTCTTTACCTGCCATTCAATGCAATCTTTGTCCTCTGTTTTATAAAACCTTGCATTTCTCATATTCCATACAATTCTTCCATTGGGAAGCCATTCCTCCTTCTAGGCCCAGTTCTCTGTTCAATTTCCATTGAGGTATGTCATCCTTCCATCCTTCTATAACCTGTGCCTAGAAGAAAAGACCTTTTTGGTGGAGGAGCATGAGAAGTGTTGGAGTTATTGGTGGTTCCATTTCTACGCCCTTGATTGCATCAACACCTATAAGGATATTTTTTCCAGTTTGTAATTTCCATATAAAGTTTCTGTAGAACAAAGGAAGAATCTTTTGCAAAGTTCTCCAAATCCCCCATCCTTGAGAGGTCCATTTAAAACTGTTCCTGTACTAGTAGTAAATATTTCATTCCCAAGATATTTCATTTTAATAGTTTGACTCCATAAGCTTTTCCCAAGGACCACTCACCACATTGATTTGCACAGTAGAGCCATGCCAAAGAGAGGGAGATTCATGATGCCCCAGCCCCCATTTTTTTTGGGAGGAAGATGTTTTCCAGTTTTGTAAGATGATACTTTCTCTTTTCCTTGCATCCTCCCCAGATAAAGGTTACCATTAAACTATTCAGCTTTTTTATTATAGCCAATGGAATGTAATATAGATGCGCCCAATATACACAGATTTGAGCAAGAACCGACTGTGTTAATATCATTATGCCAGCTAATGATAAGCATTTAAAGTCCCACCCTGAGATTCTCTTATAAAATATATTAATGATCCCTAACCAATTAGAAGTATTGTAACCTGTGGGTTTAAGATGATACCCCAAGTATTTTAACCCCTCTTTTATGGAAACAACATGTATGTTAAATAGCTATGAGATATATTCCATCTCTTCTTCATTAACCTTACCATAATGAAATGTGGATTTACCTCCGTTGACATGTAAACCTGTCCTTTGAAATAAATTTATTATCTCATGCATTATATGCCAAGTATTTCTACAAAGCATAGCAAGCAGAAGAATGTCATCCACAAAACGGTTGTGCGTAAGAGAGTTACCTCTGAAGATGGAAAGAGGTCCAATATTCCCCGCTGCAACTGCCTTTTTGATGCGAAGACTAAGGGTATCCATGACCAAAATGAATAAAAGTGGAGACACGGAGCATCCCTGATAGAGTCCTCTTTCAGCCGAGAAAAAAGATGGGGGTATCCATTAGCGAGAACCGCGTAGTTGACTCCTTCCACACATGCCATAATCCATTTGGTGCACAGGTCTGTAAGCCTGGTCTTGATAAGTAAACATCTCAGATAGCTCCAGTCAAGGCAGCCGTAGGCTTTTTTTCGATCAATTTTAAGAACGGTAGCACCAACATTTTTTGTTTGCATTGAATGCAGAGCTTCTTGAGCTATGGCCACAACTTCTAAAATTTTTCTACCACTTAGAAACCCATGCTGTTCTTTTGTGATATGAAATGATAAATTGCCTCAGATTCTCTCTGCTATAATTTTAGAAATGATTTAATAGATGACATTGCATAAAGAAATCAACCTGTAATTTGCAAAAGAAGAGGAGTCATTTCTTTTCGGAATCAGTGCAATATAGATGGATGAAATATTTGATGAATTCTCCCTTGTATCCTGCTTTCCTCTACCATCCGCAAGATGTCTCTTTTCATTATATCAAAGAAGTGGATGAAAATGTCTATGGTCTGGCCTTTTGGGCCGGGACATTTGTCCTTTTTAAATGATTTCATTACAGAGAGTAATTCTTCCTCCGTTACAGCAGTAAATAACCTTGCATTATCCTCATGAGCGAACATTTTTGGGAAACGATCTATGCCCCATAAAATATCATTTATCTCCCTATTAATCTCACGTTTGTATTGTCTTTTAAAATGATTGACAACTTCTTTGGAAATGTCTTCTTGGGAGTGTAGATGGTCTCCCTCTTCATTCTTGATTTGCCAAATAGAATTCGAAGCTTGTTTTTTGCTAGCAAAACGATGAAAAAACTTGGTGTTTTTATCACCCTCCTTCAGCGAAGTGTCTCGACTTTTGAGCCACCAAGAGATTTCTTCAATCTTTAATATACTCTGTTTCTTTTTTCCAAGTTCCCAAATTCGTGCCCGAGTGCTCCATGGAATGGACTGGGAATTCATACCATCGGCTATTTCTGTTAGTTCTTTCTCAATTTCCTTCAGTTCTATACAATTTGATTGTTTTTTATGAATTTGCTTCTTTCACTTTGGATTTAAGATTCCTCATTTTGCCAATCAAGTTCTCTGATGGAGAGGCTTTTGTTGTAGAACTATTAGCCATCCAAAACTCGTGAACCATGTTGTTAAAAGCTTCCTCTTCCAACCAATATCTGTTGAACTTGAATGGATAACTTTTCCGCGAATTTGGATTCATCCATTTTAAAGAAACGACCGATGGTCCGATATAAAAACAGGGAGAGTGAGAGAGGTCGGAATACCATATTTCTCCAGTAGTTTTTCATGCATAATGAATTTGTCCAGCTTTTTCGCAATATAGGCTTCCCCCGTACGACCGCTGTCCCATGTGGGGGACAAAGATTTTGGGCATATGTCTACATAGTTATATTGCAACATTGCTTCCCTGATTTTCTCCCCAACAGAGTCAGTTTTTTCCCCTTCCCCCAAACTTCATCTGGACCCAGTGTGCAATTTAGATCTCCTGCGATGAGGAGCAATTCATTCTCCAATATACCAGAGGCAATAAAGAAGTCCCAGTAGGAGGCTCTGTCCATGTAGGGCACATAGACATTCAAAATATGGATTCTGTTAGCACATCCTCTATATCTAGTAGTGATCAAGATTCCCCCAAGGCATCGGAAAGTTCTTGCAGAGATCCATCTCAGATCCCATAACACCACTAGACCTTCAGAGAGACCCGACGCCTCCGTTTCTGCTATATACCAGGATGGGAACAGTCGCCTGAAGTAAGAGATAGTTTCCTGATTGTTATGCATTGTTTCCTGAATTAAAATAAACCTGTATGAAGATGAGCAAAATATTTTTTGTAGAGCAATATACTTGGGGTTTTCTCCTAGACCCCTTATGTTGAAAGATAGCATATTCATCATTTGATAACAATCTCGGGCAATTCTGCTCTAAGAGGCTTATATATATTTTTTTCAGATTTATATTTTTTTAAATTATTTTCTAATTAAAACATAAAACCCATAAAAATTGTATATTTAATACTTTACACAAATGAGAAAATGCAAATTTTGAATTTAATTAAAAACCATTTGTATTTATGGTATATAGTAATTAATATATATAATGTTATTTTTCAAATTATTTATATTTATTGAACATAGTAATAAGTGATATAGTACATAAAAATTAACAATAGAGTACAAAAAAGTCAATTATTTCCATCACTTCACAATAACAAAGGAGACATTTCAACCAATCATATTTAAGATAAAAAGAAATAAAATTTTTATTTAAAAATAATAAATTTAATTTCATAATATTATATATCTTGCTAACCTATACAATAAAGAAATAAACATAATAAGATAATAAGAAAATGAAATATATTTTATATATTTTGATGAAAAACAAGTAGATGTCATAAATTTTAATGTGAAAAACAGGGCATGTCATAAATTTAAGTGTAAACAATAATTACAACAAAGAAATATGTATGAGAAGCAAATGGAATGTATTTTTATGATGTGTTTACTAACAAAATTTTAATTAGGATGACATTAAAGTTAATTAAAGGTATGTATGCATATTATATTTTATTCTCTTTCCATGTGAAAACAAAATAATTATAATAAAATTAAAGTTAATTATATTCTATTTTCTTGCTATGTAAATTTGTATTTTTTAATATATTTTAGGGAAAGAACATGTATTTAACAATTATACTTATTTGCACCATATAAAATACTATATTTAAAATATTAAAACTATTGCAATTATATAAATTTAGTCCAGTAAAGGTTATAATTATATAAATTAAGTTTAATAAATATCTATTTATAATAACATCAAAACATTTTATGATAGGTTTTACATTACTAAAACTAAAAAATCATAAATTAATTAAATTATATCTTTATTACTATTATTAATTAAAAAAAATTAATATAAATAAGATAAAATCAACTTTTGATTATTGTATACTGCTATGAATATTCTATAATATTCTATGAATGTTAAATCTCTATCATCTACTTAATAAATATTGATAACTAAATTGAAATTTTGAATCAGTGTTTCAAAATATGCACATTAAACTAATTATTTATTTAATATTTTTATTTTTAATAAAAATGTTAAATTAAAAGGCTTCCATCATCAAAGCGGATCATGACCACGCTTCAGACAGAGGAATGGAGAGTGATGAGTTGGAGTGTCGGAGGGACAGGGCGAGTCCTTTTTAGGAAGGTTTATAATGATCAAGAATACCGGGAGAATGATACCGCTCGTGCGGAGCCCTGGGGAAGGACAGAAGCTAGGACAGATGGTTAAGGATTGTCAGAAAGATCAGGGTGATACGATAGGAAAAAGACGTGGGCGATCTCATCAAGCCGACTCGAGATCTGAGGAGAATTCCCTGCCTTACCTCAACCCAATGGCGGAACTGATCTGGCAAGGCAATGGAGAGTACATGTCAGAGAATGTAATTAGCAATAAGTCTAAAAGGATGGTGGATGGGAATTGCCATGCTTTAGGGAACAACTGGCAAGATTTGGACAGAGGGTTGGCGAGCTGGTACCGGAGCTGGGTTTCTTTAAAAACCCGTTTGCCCTACCCACACCCTCAGAGCCTTTCAATTAGCAGCGATAGTACGGAAGGCGCCCCTGGTCCTTTGAAGGTCCCGTGCAAGTATCCCGTGCGGCATTTGGTGAGAGACATGATGGAAATGAGAAAGAGAGCTAGACTTGCTAAGGAAGAGGAAGCGGCGCGGTCCAGAGTGGTCGCTCCGAAAGATAAAGGAATTGCGAAAGAGGAGGTCCCGGACACCTCTGTCGAAGAAGATAGCAGCAGCCCAAGTATGACTGCCGATGAGTGGGAACGGTATGCTATGGGGGTCAGTCACAGGAGCCGGCGTGGGCGCAGAGTTCCAGTGCGAGGTCGACGCAGGCGGTTTAACCTTGATAACTGCGAGCCTGCTCCCAGCTATGGTTTGGACATCGGTGCTGGCAATGCTCGGGGCAGTAAGAAGGACACCCCTGAACCTAGCAGCCGTCCGGGCAGAAAGGCCAGACGAACTGTGGAACACAAAATCCAGCGTGCAGAACATGCCTATATGCAGAATACCAACCCGAAGATCAAACACATTATTCAGAATATGGAGGATGAGGCAATACAGGCCCAATCGGAGTCGAAAATGGAAGATTGGGAGCTACTGGTTCATGATCCTGGCAACACTAGAGGGAGGATGTCTTTGTTCAAGCAGTCCCTTCATATGTACTGGGTGATGAAAAGGTTGCTGGCCAAAGCCTTAGAGCAGGTGGCATCTGAAATGGCGGAAATGACTCAAGGTATACCGAATTTACGTCGCAAACTTCGGGTCCTGCAAATCTCTATGGACATGCAAGGGAAGCAGCTGGAAGAGATTCAGTAGATGCTTAAGGCCAGCCACCAGAGGAGATCCAGGGAGGACTCCCCAATCTTGGCAAATGCTGTTGAGTAACTATGGTCCATGCTATCTTGATGTCGATTTTGCGATTTTTAGATACTTTAGGCAGCCTTTCTCTTTTGGCAATGGATAGTTTCTTTATGTATATCTCCAGTAGTAGATCTGGAAAAGACTGCAATGTTTATTTAGCTAGGAAAAAGAGACTTTGGGACTTTGTTTACTGGTATGGGGTTAAAAACTTTAGGTGGCTCCTATGCCCAGTTTCCCCTTGGTGGGCGGGTAGCAGGTCCACTAATTTTGATGTAACTTTTCTGATATATTAATAGAAAATAGAGAAGCACCACCTTTGCCTACAAAAAAAAAAAAAAAAAATGTTAAATTAAAAGTTATATTATTAAAAAATAAAAGTTAAATAAATTAAGTAAATAATTGAAACATGTATTCTAACTAATAAACAAAATGAATCTCCCCGTTGGGGTGACGATCGAGGGAAGTACTACGGAAGATGGGAATGATTATCCCCCACGCGACCATCTTAATGCAATCTTAATGCATAAACATGTTGGTGCAAGAGCATTGAGAATGTGCTCGACGAATGTTCTTAAGATGGTGGAAGGAATATTAGGAAGGTTGCCAACTTGGAAATTCATTTGGAACAATAGGGCTATGATATCTGTAGAAGAGGATGGAACTGTTGGCTCCAATTCTGCAAGTGGACTTCTATGAGCCCTAAGTTGCTTGATTGCTAGAGGTGTATTTTGCACAGTGGTTCAGAGGTCTAAGAAGGATGAACTGCAAGTTCCTCTTGTTGCTCAGTTTGTAATCAGGGACCTAGGTTCGACTAATTTATTAGGCCTTTACGTTGATGGAAATATTCGTGGTGAAGGCAACAACCCATTGCAAGGATCCTTCCAAGCGGTCTGGTTGTGCAATGCAAGGAAGGTCGTGGTGGGCGTCAGTGGATTATCTCAGGTAACTCGTTGCCAATCTCTCCATTTTGGGTGGATTATTCGGTCTTCTCTAGTATTCTGGCCTACTTTTTTCCCAAGGTTACTTGAATTTGTGTTATGTATAAGATTTAAACAAATTTAAGGTGATAATCATCTCGCTCTATTTTTATTTAGGAAGTTTCACGTTACTCTTCTTATATTAGAGATCTATGGGCTAGAGACAAGCTTGGCACTTCTTAATCACTGCTGGTTAGTGTCAGGAGCATGGAGAATTATTTTTTCTAGGTGCTTGGCTATTGGATTCCTTGGAGTGTTTGGTTTAGGAACGCCCCTTCCAAATCTTGTTTTTCATCTTAGTGACCACAATCCATTGTGGGTGTCTTTTGTTTATTGTTTATAGTGTATATTTGGGGTTTGAGGTGGGTTTCCTGGGGAAGCTACAACTTCCCAAGCATTCTCAGTTGGGGTTTGTGGAGCCCTCTTCAATTGTCAAATCTCGGTGGGTCTAGAAGAGAGGCATCGTCTGTACATAGTTAGAATGCCCATTTGTTGAGCGTGGGTGTAGTTTACTCAGTAGGCCACCTGCCCATTTGTTGTGGTGACGTGGTCGTTCTCATTGTGGGGGTGGCTAGTAGGGCCAAGGAGATAGATTGCAAGGGGATCATTTGGCAAAAGAGGGCAAGCTTGATCAACTTCTTGGTGGCTCCCCTAGGTGAGCTAATCTGCCACCCCTTTTTGATTTAAGAAGCTCAGATTCACCTTGTCCAAGCTTTGATGGACCAACAACCTCAAGACAGTCGAAATGACCACAATGAAATTCTCAATTTTCTTAATGATATTTTGCACAACCAAGGATGCATCTTAGATTTCCATGAGTCACTACGCCGTAATCAGAAACACTTGCAAGATCAAATGGATAGTTTTGTAAGGCGATTGGCCCATATGGAGTCTCACGTCCATGTTACCTTTCATCGCCCGACTAACAGAGGTAAGTCTGGATAGGGTCCCAACGATGATAATATGGAATGAAGAAAGTTGGAAACATTTTGTTTTTTTCTTAGTTTTGAGTTAGTTGGGTTGTTGACATGAAATCTCTCAATTTTGTTCAGTTAGTATCCATCTTTTTTTGTATGTATTTGTTGACCAACAAATCGAATAGGAGTGAGGCTTTTGTTTACTCGCAACTTCTCTACCCACAATGTAATCATCTTTTGAATTAATAGCAAATCTTCGACTTACAAAAAAGACGAAATAACTATTTTCTAAGAATTTTACCATTTATGAAAAAGTAACTATATATAATAATTTTTATAAAAAATGAAATTAAAATTAAATAATATAATCACGTGAAATTAATTTTGGAAATTATGAATTTTAATAAAATTCTAAAATAATTAAAATACAATAATTATGTTTAAAGTAAAAATTAAATATATTTATATAAATATTAAATTTTAATAATTATTTTGATAAAATAAAATAATTAATATTATAATAATTATAAATATCAATATAAAAGATTGTTTTTATAATTTTGTTTAATAAACATCTATTATTAACTTTATAATATAAGTGGTTTTGATAAATATAATAGTTTTGTTTTATTTTTAAATATAATATTTTATAACAATGGGTGAGAAGTTGGGGTAAGAGTCTATATGGTCTTAGAAAAAATCTAATAGTTTATTTTTTATAGGGCCTTGGCAATGTTTCTAGCAACTTAGTAGAAGCCTTAGCATTATGGAAAGGTGTTATGAGGCACATGCTTTAGAAAAAGATAGCAATCCAATAATTACAATCCACTTTGAAGTGGGAAGCTCAATTTACAATGAATACAATGTATAAGACAAGATTTGATGATCCTAAGATTAGGTTTCCTTGATATAGATATAGATATATATATATATATATCCTCCACTTCAAGTTGGCCTAGAAGAGATGAAGTTAACTTAAGGAAATCAATACGACCTACCTTGAAGCCAATAAATAGAAGCAAAGTCAAATTCATTTCAATCATCTCATCCCAAACAAGTTCGATATCTCTAAGGAAGCCAGAGAAATGTGAAGTGTGTCTAAGGAAGTTAAAGGAAGTACGAGTTAGGTAGAGTCTAAGGAGAAGAATAAAAACAAAATTTTGTTGCCTCTCTCTCTTTGTTTCATGTCCTAGTTTGGGAGATTGAAGTTTTCCAAGTTTTGCTGATGCCAAAAGCTAGCTGATGTCAAAAGTCGTTACATTGTTGAAATTGTTGGAAGAGAGGTCATAGATCTGGGATGTTGAATTAGTGTGGAGGGAAGGTTTGGTCTTTGTCTAGGGTGAAGAGTCTCAAAGAATACTATTGAAAGGAAGAAAATTTGGACTGGTCTTTCCCCTCGAGAGGGGTTTTTGCCTGGCATAGTGCCTATATCTAGTGTCCATTGTTTTATGTTCTTTTTCTTTAGTAATTACTTAATGAACTAAAATAAAGAATATATAAATAAAACCTAATAAGAAGTCAAGAACATCACAAGTAATTATCAAGTATAAGAAAACCTTTCTACCTTTCCAGTATTCTAACAAGAGAGGGAGGTGGGAAAGAGAGGGAGAAAGAGGAAGGAAGAGAGAGATGACTTGAGAGAGAGAGAGAGAGAGCGAAGAAGAAACACATAGAAGGAGAAAGGTGGAGAGAGAGAGAGGGAGTGACAAGAGATAGATGGAGAGAGAGTGAGGGGGAGAGAAGAGTGTGAGGGAAGAGGGAGAGGAGAGTGAGAGGGAGAGAAGGGAAAGAGAGAGAGAGAAGGGGAAGTGATAGAGATGGAGAAAAAGAGAGGGAGAGAGAGATATAGATATGGAGAGAGAATGTGTATGTTTGCGGGGTGAGAGAGAGAGAGGGAATAAGAAAGATACACATAGATGCAAATATAGATATTATACAATATTATATAATCATTCTAGATCCATATTAACCCTAGAGCTATCAAGCACTCAGAGTGATCAAATATCTTGAGGTGCAAACATTTCCTTAAGTTTTGCACTCAAAAAATAGGTTTGTACCTCGAGAGATATGATCCCTCTCGACACTTGATGGATCTAGGCTAGTTTATAACCAATCTATTTCTTTTAGAGCACACCTTTTATACGTTTCCTTTTAATAAACTTCAACCTCAAATAAAAAACGTTTTCTTTAAATCACCTTTAGTTTTATCCCTTCATAAATAAAATTATGAATGTATCCCTTTCAAATACATAAAACATTATTTTCAATAATTTCCAACGTGATTTGGGCTTTGGTAATGTGCCTTGCACTATGCAGGTGCATGTTACTAATGCGTTCGTTTATGAAGAGGACCCACATTACTGATAACACACCTCTCACTACAATGAGGTCACAGTATCCCGAATTGTTGTATGTTGGTTGTGTGTAAACAACTGTCTGGTTTTTCCAATAGTATAACGAGTGTAGGGTATTTCCAACATTATAATAAGCTTGGAATAGATTTCAAAATGCATTATAGTGGATTTATTTCACAAAAAAAATTATCTTCTCACGCAGACCGCAATTGTTAACCTTGGCTCTCGCTCAGCTTTGTTGAAACCTCACTCTAATATCAATTTGATAGATAGACAGAGAAGGAAACACAAAATTAACACACTCAAAACCCTAATTGTTGTTCAATACATTGCTTGCTTAATTCAATGGTTCAAAGCTTACATGATTATAAAGATTCCAAATACTAAAAATAGCTATTCTAATATGTATCTCTCACACACATGACACACACATCACTATCACCTCACTAACACATATACTATCACCTTACTAACACATATACTATTCTTAATTAAGTTTAATGATATGTATAGCAAATGTTTGGTAGTTGCGTGAGTTTACATTTTCAATCAAAGGGGAATATTCAAATTTTTAAAATAGAAATTTATTTTAAAGTGTAAAAAATTTACAATTAGGTTACATTTTCAATCACAAATTTTTTAATTTTATGTATGAAAAATTATTTTGAAGTGTACAAATTTTGGTTAATATTTCTAATCTCTCATATGCAAACTTTAAAATATTTGGAAATAATTTTGTTAAAAAATTATAATTTTTAATGTTTTTATATAATCTCTCTGAGTTTTTGACAATTTTTAAATACATTAATTTTATGCTATAAAGTTTGGGCCTATTATTTTCACATCAAGTGATTGGCTCAAAACGTCGAGCCTAAAAAATGAATACTATAGATTTTCTAAAATCTCAAAGCTCTCAAAACCAACTAAATATTTCACATGAAATATGAATCCATTTACTAAATTTAACCCATAAAATTTCCATTTGCCTACGACAAAGTATATTGTAATTAGTTTGGGTCAAAATACTTTCACTCTTAATTAATTTGTAAAAATTTTAAAAACTATTTGCAAAATTTATTAAAGTTTTGGAAAAATTAAATATATTTTCTTTTAAGAAATTGAAAAATCAAATTTTGAATTTTTAAAATTTGAATTTCTAAATTTTCATTAGTGGGTGACTAATTTTATGTGGATTAAAATCAATTTGTTAGAATTAATAATTGTTTAAAAAAAATACTCTAATAACCAAATGTCCTCATAAATTAATTATCCAAAAAAATATTGAATATGCGAATTTTCAATAATTAAAATAATTCTTTCCATTCATATCATATTTATTTTAACATAAATATTTATAACATAATTATTCATTTTTGGCTTTCTATTAATTGGTGTATTCTTTCTAATAACAATGTAGTTGTGAAGTGTCCTCATAAATTAATTATCCAAAAAAGAAATTATAGATATGAATTTTTCTATAATTAATATTTTCTTTCCATTTATTATCATATTTATTTTTAATAGTAAATATTTATTAACCTATAATCATTCCTTGCTTGCTTTCTATTAACTGTTGTATTATTTTTTCTAATAACAATGTTTTTTCAACCTTTTCCATTAATATATTTTATTAATCATAATACATTTTTATAGTTTAATTATTTAATTGTTATCGACCCTTTGTCATAGAACTATGTTATCATCTACCAATAGATTATTAGGGATTAGATTTCCCCTGTACCAAGGTTGTAGTGCTTAAATCATGCACTTAATATAACTAAAGTATATAGATTATTAGAAGTTAGATGCCCCTCCACCAAAGTTGTAGTGCTTAAATCATGCACTTGATATAACTAAATTATATGATCACATTCAATTCTCTACCTTTTACATTAAAATCATATAATACTAATAAAAAATGTTGCATATTACACTTTTTTTCAATATTATGTTTTTTACATTTATCATTTATGCATAAAATTGTCACTCCTTTCAATATTATTTTTCCTACATTTGTCCATTTACAAACGACTATCAGTGAATTATGATCTTGTATTATTTATCCACATACTACATAGGTATGTTGGAAGCGAATGCACTTATTGATGCAATTCTAGATTCCATTGGCCCTACGTGGAGGATTAGGCGCATTGGGGATGAGGGTATATCTAAGAGATTGATAGATTATTGGTGAATCAAACTCTATACAATCATCTGGTGGGTATTAGATCTTGTATTATCCTTTCATTTATTTTTTATTATCATCTAATCATGCTATTATAGGATGGGGAGAAAAAGAGGAGGATCTACCCTTACAAATTTAATCTAAAATGGCTGCATATAGAAGATTTCAAGAACCTAGTTTATAATTTGTGGAACGAGGTAATGACTCCTTCCCCCCTGAACTACATGTCATCAATTTTCCAGAAATTAAAATCCCTGAAAAGAGAAGCTTGTTCATGGATCAAAGAGAAGGAGGAAGAACTTAAAGCCCTAAAAGAGATAGACTACATACTCTGATATTATAATGATCCTACAGACCCTCTATACTTTTTAGAATCATACAAAACCAAAATTATTGAGTTGGAGGAAAGGAGGACTATGATTCTTCGATCACAGGAAGAAGATATCTATATGAAAAGACGAGAGATTTCAGTTAAGGATGGAGATAAAACTCCATATTCTTCCACATGCAATATAATCTCAGGAAACAATCTAAATCCAGAAGGAAGATTAGGGATGCTACAGGTAATATATATTCCACTCAATCGACTATAGAACAAGAAGTTGTTACACATTTTAAAGGGCTATATAAGGCTCAGGAACATGATTATTCATCCCAAATGGAATATATTTCCGCTGTCCCCAACATGTTCTTCAAAGAGGATAACGAAAAGCTAGGAAAACTGATTATGAAGGCAGGGTTGATAGAGATATTAAAGGATTGTGCGAAGGAAAAGAGTCCTACACCAAACATATAAGGACCTCCGGTCCTTGGCACGCGCGCTGGATGAAGTGCGATGGTTGTTAGTGAACGGGCAGCTTAAAACGAAGGAAAGTGTGAGCCAACTGAAGGTGCATGGATAGCAAGTGTTAATGCTTACGAATGATGGTTGAGCGATGTGTTTTTATCGGTGTGGGAGCGTGGATGGTTGCCCACAGGCCGACCTACAAAGTGGAAGCAATTCGACATGTGTTTGATGGTGTTTGCGATGAGTAGGGGGTGTGCGTTTACATAGTGGATGAGTCGGCTTGGGCAAGCCAACTCGCACAACCATCCTTATATATGCGACGAGTTATTGGAGTGAAGTTCAACCATTCGAAAAGCAAGTCTTCAAGGAAGAGGTGTGTAGAAAAGGGCGCAACAAGGAGGAAGGTGCAAATGGTTATGCACCCAAGTCTTGGGCAGGGCTCTTGAACGCACAAGTCTAAACGAAGGTCAGTCGAAGTAAAGCATACACGGGTAAGGCGTGGGCACCTAGTTGTGCAAGGCCTACATGGTTGAAGGTGAGGGCACCCGGTTGTGCGAAGGTGCATGGGTGAAGGTGCGAACGCTCGGTTGTGTGTGGTTGTGCAGTTGGGTGGTTGTGCATGGGTTCTTGGGCAGCTCGGGTGAGTTCCCGCCCATCGTGCAGAGGCAAATGTGGAAGTTGTGTATAGTGGAAACGATGGAGTGTTGAGATTGTGAACGAACATGTGACTCATGCAAAGGTGCCCATGTGTGGCGACTTGGTTACAACGAGGCGTGCCCAAGTTGGGAAAACAACATGATCGTGTGACAAGGTGAACGAAGGGTTGGTGAGTCGTGCGGAGGCGCCGATGAGTTGGACAACCGAGTTTGCCAAAGTTGAAAATTGGCTAAGTGCAAATTTGGGGTTTCCCAAGATTTAACTTGTACTTTGTAAAAGTAAAGATTGTATATATATTGATTCAGGCAGACTCATATCGTAGGGAGTTGCCCCTCCCTTTATACTGTTGTCCATTTCTCTTGTATAATGTTGTTTATGTGAATGTTAAGGGCTTTCACTTGAAAAAAGGAAACATAATAATACTTGGTAACGAAAAATAAAACTAAGTATGGAATGTTAGGTGTAGTCTACAATCGTAAGTATTGGTGAAAAGAAAACAGTTGGTAGTGTCGCACCTCGTTATAAGCGGTTGAAAGATTACCGCAGGTGTAGGGGCGTGACAGTTGGTATAACAGCTGGTCCAAGTTTTATAGTAAACTTGGTGAACTGAGTCAAGGAGCTAATTCTACGAAGACCAAAGACTTGAAAGGGAGTTCAATTTTTGCAGGTAACAAGTGGAATATCAGGGTGATTCATGTGAATGGTGAAACAAGTTTAGCAGAGGTGAAGCTTAGTGCTTGGGCCAAGCTGAATGACAAGGCATGGCAGGTTTGGAAGAATGCAAAGGGAAGCTCTTGCTTACCTTATACAGGTTGAAGTAGATGAAAGAAGAGAATCCTCAAATTTGACAAGAACTTGAAGTCTTGGAAAAGAATGTTGAAGAAGAACTTCTTCAACTTGGTTGGACAATGGAGCAAGATGAAGTTGCAGATTGTGCTAACAAGGAACGGGAAGTCATGATGATTGAGGATGTTGCAGACATGACAATGATGGAGGATGAACTTGAGATTGATCAAGTTGGACCAGGATTGTGCAGTTTGCAGACATGGGTGGATGTGGATACTCATATGGAGGAGCCTCATGATGATGATGTAATTACTGTTGATACTTGTGTTTCAATCGAGCATTTGGTAGATGAACCGTATGTAGGGAAGAGCAAAATCAGTTTGCCAATGCAAGGGAGGATCTTACCATGGATGTCTATGATGAGACCTTGTATGGAGATGTAGGGATTGTTGATTATTGCAGGACTTGTTGGGGTTGTTTGTGACCTTATGGTAGAAGGTACAAAGGCCCGTGACAAGGGAGGAACATGATGATCATTGTGGAGGATTTGGTCCTGCTTTAGCCACATGGATAATTGGCTAAGTGCCCAGCATGACTCATGGATAGATTGGAGGGCACACACTTGAGGTATGATGATACTTGGGTGGACTTCTCATGGTCGAGACCAAGAGATAGTCTTGGTGGAACCTTTAGTGGGGGAGCTATGATGGAAGAGACTCATGTGATGATCATATGGTTGGGTGACCGAGTTCACTAGACTGAAGATTGCAGACTTGGATGAGGATGACCGATTGTTGTGATGGGTCTACTTGGTTGGACTACATGGGAAACTTAGTCATGGACATCAGGTTGAAAACATGGAGCATGGCAGTCTTATGCAGGAGAACTTGTAGAGGTGTCACTTATGGGCATCCGATAGGAAGTGCCAAGGCAGGGATGTGTGCAAGTAGATTTGTTGGTGTGACATGGAGATGATTTACTTATGAGTCGATGGAGAGGTTGTGCACCCTTGTACAACAAGGCCATGGACTTGGATGGAGTTGTGAGCAGACTATGGAGCATTCCTGCTACATGGAGAGTTGAGGCATCTTGCAGAGACCTTTGGGCCGAGACTTGTTTGCTTGTTGAGATGTTGGTTGGAGATGACTCATGGAGCTCATGATGACATGAGGTTGTGACTTTTGGGGACTTCATAGATGGTGGAATTGGAGGATTTGATGAGTTGAGGAGCTGAGGTCAGAGACTTTGATGCAGGATGGGGTGCATACTTTCAAGTACATGTATGGGTGTGGCTTGAAAGAGTAACTTGATGTGGAGGATCGATATGAGGCACTTTGGAGTGATGGAGTTACAATGATGTTGATGCCTTGGTGGCAACACTTGGGCATGGGTTGAGCCGAGACTTAACCACTTTGACACATGGGAGCTAATTGATCTATGATCATAGGCAACACATGGATAGATGAGACAGGTGTATACTTGTTTCTATGGCAGACTTGAGGGATGGCACATTGCAAATATGATGGAGGTTTCTTCATGGACCTGCATGTGGCACATCGAGAGTCGGGTTGGTGAGATGATCTCTTCACTTTGAGGAGATGGATGTTTTGTAGATGGATGATGATGTTGGGGTAGATGTGGCTGATTTCATGCAGCACATTAGTACCAGACATCATGGACAACATGTTGCAGATGAGATGAGGACTACTTCATGGACCTGAGCATGGCTTACACTTGTATGGAGATGGATTCTTGATCGAGTTGAGGATTTGACGGGATGTTCTGAGAAGCGACTGATCGTGGCATGAGGATGTGCATTCTCATGGTTTGAGCGTGACAATTGGAATGATCACCCGACTAGTTCAAACATGGGGTCGCGAAGTGTACAGAGATGTGTTAGCATTTGTTGGAGTATCATGGCAGTAGTTCACATGATGACGACACATGAGGAGATCAACACGAGATGTTGCAGGAAGCATGTAGCTTGAGATGGAAGGGCCAACCTTTCACGATGGAGAGTAGCATGTGGAGATTGCGACAAGATGGTCGATGGTCATGGATTGAGATGATTTCCGATGTATGACATACTGATGGGGTATATACCTTGGTATGGTGATCTTGGTGATAGATGGTTGTCAGGACGAGACATGATGAAGACAATGGTTCTACATATGTTGATGTCGAGACTTAACCACTTTGACACATGGGAGCTGATTGATCTATGATCTTGGGCAGCACATGGATAGATGAGACATGTGTATACTTGTTTCTATGGCAGACTTGAGGTATGGCACATTGCAGATATGATGGAGGTTGCTTCATGGACCTGCATGTGGCACATCGAGAGTCGGGTTGGTGAGATGATCTCTTCAGTTTGAGGAGATGGATGTTTTGTAGATCGATGATGATGTTGGGGTAGATGTGGTTGATTTCATTCAGCACATTAGTACCAGACATCATGGACAGCATGTTGTAGATGAGATGAGGACTACTTCATGGACCTGAGCATGGCTTACACTTGTATGGAGATGGATTCTTGATCAAGTTGAGGATGTGACGGGATGTTCTGAGAAACGACTGATCGTGGCATGTGGATGTGCATTCTCATGGTTTGAGCGTGACAGTTGGAATGATCACCCGACTAGTTCAAACATGGGGTTGCAAAGTGTACAGAGATGTGTTAGCTTTTGTTGGACTATCATGGTAGCAGTTCACATGATGATGACACATGAGGAGATTGACATGAGATGTTGGAGGAAGCATGTAGCTTGAGATGGAAGGGCCAGCCTTTCACGATGGAGAGCAGCATGTGGAGATTGCGACAAGATGGTCAATGGTCATGGATTGAGATGATTTCTGATGTATGACATACCAATGGGGTATATACCTTGGTATGGTGATCTTGGTGATAGATAGTTGCTGGGACGAGACATGATGAAGATAATGGTTCTACATATGTTGATGCCGAGACTTAACCACTTTGACACATGGGAGCTGATTGATCTATGATCATGGGCAGCACATGAATAGATGAGATAGGTGTATACTTGTTTCTATGGCAGATTTGGGGGATGGCACATTGTAGATATGATGGAGGTTGCTTCATGGACTTGGATGTGGCACATCGAGAGTCGGGTTGGTGAGGTGATCTCTTGACTTTGAGGAGATGGATGTTTTGTAGATGGATGATGATGTTGAGGTAGATGTGGTTGATTTCATGCAGCACGTTAGTACCAGACATCATGGACATCATGTTGCAGATGAGATGAGGACTACTTCATGGACTTGAGCATGGCTTACACTTGTATGGATATGGATTCTTGATCGAGTTGAGGATGTGACGGGATGTTCTGAGAAATGATTGATTGTGGCATGAGGATGTGCATTCTCATGGTTTGAGCGTGACAGTTGGAATGATCACCCAACTAGTTCAAACATGGTGTTACGAAGTGTAAAGGGATGTGTCAGCATTTGTTGGAGTATCATGGCAGCAGTTCACATGATGACGACACATGAGGAGATCGACACGAGATGTTGCAGGAAGCATGTAGCCTGAGATGGAAGGGCTAGCCTTTCAAGATGGAGAGCAGCATGTGGATATTTCGACGAGATGGTAGATGGTCATGGATTGAGATGATTTCCAATGTATGACATACCGATGGGGTATATACCTTGGTATGGTGATCTTGGTGATAGATGGTTGCCGAGACGAGACATGATGAAGACAATGGTTCTACATATGTTGATGCGGAGACTTAACCACTTTGACACATGGGAGCTTATTGATCTATGATCATGGGCAGCACATGGATAGATGAGACATGTTTATACTTGTTTCTATGGCAGACTTGAGGGATGGCACATTGCAGATATGATGAAGGTTGCTTCATGGACTTGGATGTGGCACATTGAGAGTCGGGTTGGTGAGATGATCTCTTCACTTTGAGGAGATGGATGTTTTGTAGATGGATGATGAGGTTGGGGTAGATGTGGCTGATTTCATGCAGCACATTAGTACCAGATATCATGGACAACATGTTGAAGATAAGATGAGGACTACTTCATGGACTTGAGCATGGCTTACACTTGTATGGAGATGGATTCTTGATCGAGTTGAGGATGTGATAGGATGTTCTGAGAAATGACTGATCATGGCATGAGGATGTGCATTCTCATAGTTTGAGCGTGATAGTTGGAATGATCACCCGACTAGTTCAAACATGGGGTCACGAAGTGTACAAAGATGTGTTAGCATTTGTTGGAGTATCATGGCAGCGGTTCACATGATGATGACACATGAGGAGATCAACATGAGATGTTGGAGGAAGCATGTATCTTGAGATGGAAGGGCCAACCTTTCACGATGGGGAGCAACATGTGGAGATTGCGACGAGATGGTCGATGGTCATGGATTGAGATGATTTCCAATGTATGATATACCGATGGGGTACATACCTTGGTATGGTGATCTTGGTGATAGATGGTTGCCGGGATGAGACATGATGAAGAAAATGGTTCTACATATGTTGCAGAGATGGTTGCAGTATGTGGAGGAGTTGACATCATGGGTGAGACAGTTATTGATGGTCTTGGTGGATGGCTACCAAGATGGTATGTTGTCAAGGACGACAACGACTTCAGGTGAAGGAGGATGTAAGGAACTATGGTCCTTGGCACGCCCGTTGGATGAAGTGCGATGTTTGTTGGTGAACGAGAAGCTTAAAACGAAGGAAAGTGCGAGCCAACTGAAGATGCGTGGACAACAATTACTAATGCACACAAATGATGGTTGAGCGATGTGTTTTTATAGGCATGGGAGCTTGGATGGTTGCCCATGGGCTGACCGACGAAGTGGAAGCAATCTGACATGTGTTTGATGGTGTTTGCGATGAGTAAGGGGTGTGCGTTTACATGGTGGACGAGTTGGCTTGGGAAAGCCAACTCACTCAACCATCCTTATATATGCAACGCGTTGTTCGAGCAAAGTTCAAAAATTTGACAAGCAAGTCTTCAAGGAAGAGGTGCGTAGAAAAGGGCGTAGTAAGGAGGAAGGTGTAGATGGTTATTCGCCTAAGTCTTAGGCAGGTCTCTTGAACGCACAAGCCTAAACAAAGGCCGGTCGAAGTAAGGCATGCATGAGTAAGGCGTGGGTGCCCAGTTGTGCAAGGCGTGCACGAGTGAAGGCGAGGGCGTTCGATTGTGCGAAGGCACATGGGTGAAGGTGTGAACACCCGGTTGTGTGCAGTTGTGTGGTTGGGTGGTTGTGCACGAGTTCTTGGGTAGCTCAGGTGAGTGCTCGCTCGTTGTGCAGAGGCAAACGTGGAAGTTGTGTATGGTGGAAATGATGGAGTGTTGAGATTGTGAACAGAGGTGTCACTCATGTGGAAGCACCCGTGTGTGGCGACTTGGTTATGATGAGGCGTACCCAAGTTGGGCAAACAACACGATCGTGCGACAAGGTGAACGAAGGGTTGTTGAGTCATGTGGTAACCGTGCAGAGGCGCCGACGAGCTAGGAAACTGAGTTTGCTGAAGTTGAAAATTGGCTAAGTTTAAATTTGGGGTTTCCCAAGATTTAACTTGTACTTTGTAAAAGCAAAGATTGTATATATATTGATTTGGTCAGACTCATATCGTAGGGAGTTGCCCCTTCCTTTATACTGTTGTGCATTTCTCTTGTATAATGTTGTTTATGTGAATGTTATGGGCTTTCACTTGTATAAAGGAAACATAATAATACTTGGTAACGAAAAATAAAACTAAGTATGGAATGTTCGGTGTAGTCTACAATCACAAGTATTGGTGAAAAGAAAACGGTTAGTAGTGCCACACCTCACTATAAGGGGTTGAAAGACTACCGCAGGTGTAGCGGCGTGACAAAACAGGTGGGGGTAGAATTATTTATACACTTCATTGAGTTGATGATGCGAGACCTTCTGGCGATTGCTGAAAAATCAAGGATCCACTGATACATTTCGGGGGCCATCAATGCCACATTCATAGAACTGATACATAAGAAGGAGAAATCTGAGACCTTTGTTGATTATAGATCGATCTCTCATTGTAATTTAGCGTATAAGATGATATCAAAATTGATAGCATGCAAACTCAATTTGATTTTGTTGAAGCACATCACTGTTGAACAACTTGGGTTTTTGGAAGGTAAACAAATACATGATTCCATTGGCATCATTCAAGAGATGATACACACAATAAAAACTCGGAAGCAAAAATCATGTTTACTAAAGGTAGACTGGACTAAGGCCCACGACTACATAGATTGGGAATTCTGTAGAACAATATTGATCAAAGAGGTATCTCCCCTATGAACATTATTTCGATTATGGCATGTATTACTACCACAAATTTTGTAGTCATTATATATGGGTTGTTGTCACAATTCTTCAATGCTCACAGAGGGTTGAGATAGGGTTGTGCTCTATCCCCTCTACGTTTCCTCCTTGTGATTGACTATTTAAGTAGAAAACTGCGGGAAGCGAGGGACAATGGCCATATTTCTGGGATTAATGTTTCCATACAACACACTATTACACATATAATGTTTGTTCATGATTTACTATTTGCTGGGGAGCCCTCTATTGGAGAATGGATAAATAGTCAAAGGATCATCAAGTCATTTGGAATCACTACAAGCTTATGATACAAAAGGGTTTTATCTGAATCCAACACACTTTCATGCTTAGCAAAAGATAAAAATTTTACAAACTAACAGACTTTTACAAATCCCTAAAATCTCTTTTCAATAAACACCCTTTTCTTTCTCTTTTAAAAAAAATAAATCACTTTAAAAATTATCCCACATATTTTTTCGTTTTTCTTTGAAACATAATTTTAGTTAAATTTATTGTGTGGAATACAATTTTCTAGCTTTTCTAGCAATAGAACGCGTGTAGCATTTTTTCCAGCATTATAGTGAGCATCTAACAGATTGTACACTGTGTTATTATGGCTTTCTTTAACGAAAAAAAAAAAAAAAATCTTCTCACCCAGGCTGTAGCTATCGACTTTGGGTCTCCCTTGGCTCTATTGAAACTGTTGGAAAATGTAATTCCTACTTTTCTCAGTTGTGAATTTCTATGTAAAGGAGTCTATTCCTACTCTATAGGAGTGGCTATATCTACATGTCCCTAGTTTGGTGCGTGGTTGAGATATTCTCTCAACCAACTAATTGTGTCCAAGATAGTTTCCCTATCTTGAGACAACACTTCTAGTATATGTAATATCATATTTTATCAATGAGTGTAGTTTGTAATATCAACTTTTATCTTGGTATTGGAGCCTGTGAGGTGTTCTGCCTTGGCTGCTCATGGGCCAGGAAAATAAGAAAGTACATGTGTATTCTTTTAGTTCTTTTTGATCCATCGATTAACATTCTGAGGGTCGAGGGAAGGTATTGATCATTTTTTTAATTGGTGATCAACTTTCGAATTGTAAGGCTGGTGTGAGTGATGGCTGGTATCACTGTTGCGGGCCGTTTGAGCAAAGTCTATTGGCGAGATCTTCCATGGTGCATCAAATCCTCTTTTGTTTGACCAACGTGAGCTAAGAATTTCGATTCGGCCTATGGATCGAATTTGTTCATGTTTGTGGTCCACATTTTGAGTGGAAGATTGTCTGGAAGATTATTGTATTCACCAGATAAAAGTTGCATTCACTCAAGCGTAGGGAGCAGTGAAGAGCTGCGATGTGACTGTGAATTGTAGATCTATTTTTTTTTACTTTGAGTGACATGTGGCTTGGCCTACATGCATGTTCAGAAAACTTTGATTGCATTGGATCTCATTTGGTAGATTGGTTGTTGGTAATCGGCGAGCGCGATTGCATATCCAAGGCATTGCCACTGAGGAAGGACGATTGATCTGCATAGGTGGACCTCTGTGGGGGTTGCTGCATATGAGTGTGTGTTGAACCAGAGAGCTAGCGAATGGTGGTGCCTGTGATTTTTGGAGGCCTGGTGGAAGGTTGATTGGCTTGGGCTAGACTGATGGAGAAATTATGGTTTGCGTTGTTCAAGATGACAATGTGTATTGGTAATATGACTCGATTCCATGATAATTTCACTAATACCTAGCGTTTAACATCATCGCTCAGTGCCAAGAGGAATGCTAGTACCGAAACTTAAATAGGGACTAGGAATGGGGTTGGCATTCGTAGTAACTCCCCTTCCCCTTTTCAATTGCAGTGTTAGGTCTTTGAGAGGCATCACATATATCTTTATGGGGAGCCATTCTTTTTCCCTCAAATCTCAGATCTGACCCTTCAACTTGGGATATCTAACAAGCGGTCAATATGGGATTGTGACTTGGACTGGGACTGGGAATGGGGCTGACATTCACAGTATCTCCCCCCCCCCCTTTCAGTTGCAGTGCTAGGCATTCGAGAGGCGTCTCAGATCTCTTTGCGGGGAGCCATTCTTGTCCCCTTGAATCTCAGATCTAATCCTTCAACTCGAGATCTGTAATAGGTGGTCAAGATGGGACTTACTTTTACCAAGCTTGGGCCGGTTCTTTGCAAAGAAGGAAATGAACATTTTGATGGTTGGTCTCAATGCTGTTGGTAAGATGACCATCTTGTATAAGCTAAAGCTAGGAGAAAATGTTACAAACATCCCTACCATTAGATTCAATGTGGAAACCGTCAAGTACAAGAACATCAACTTCACTATGTGGGATGTTGGGGGGCAGGACAATATCCGTCCACTATGGAGACACTACTTCCAAAATACTCAGTGTCTCATCTTTGTGGTTGATAGCAATGATAGATACCATGTTGTAGAAGCAAGGGATGAACTACATAGATTTCTGAATGAGGATGAACTATGTGATGCTATATTACTTGTGTTAGCAAATAAGAAAGATCTTCCAAATGCTATGAATGTTGCAGAGATCACTGACAAACTTGGGATGCATTCCCTTAGGTAGTGCCACTAGTATATCCAAAGCACTTGTGCCACTTATGGTGACGGCTTGTATGAGGGCTTTCATTGGCTCTCCAACAACATTGTAAATAAGGCTTGAAGAAATATGGTGAACTGAGTTCCTGGAATTTTTGTAGGGCAATGTCGCCTTATTTGAGTTTTTGTCAGAGACAGTTTGAAGAAATAAGTGCATTGAAAGTGACTTTTGACTACTATTCAATTTCTTCTATGGGTTTGGATATTGGAAGTGTTATGAAGGTCACCAACTGCTTCCCATTCCTAAGGCAGAGAGCGTAGAGGACTGTAGTGATTTGTTTGATTTACAAAATTTGAAGATGCTTGAGTTGCACAGACTCTAAATGGGTAGCTGGAAATTAATGGTTGAATCTTAAAGGTGTCGGCAATCAAGTCAAAAGGCAAGAATTTGGAGCTAATGTTGATTTTAATAATAAGTATGTCATGTCATAATACTTCTGGTTGTTATTGAAGTGACATTGGTCTGACCAACTATTGTCACATTTTTTTAGTGCGTGTTGGAACTGGTCATTCCAACAATACAAAAATTTGCAGGAAATGATGAAGACATGACAATAAATATGGCATTAGAGGAGATGCATCATATATTAATGGATGATGTACAATCAAGTTTGTGTGAGTTTATGGAATAGACTCATGATCATGGTGTATTATGACTCTCATATTGTAATTATAACATATCTACATGTCATATATTGTTTTGTAATGATTAGTTGTGGTCCTTTAAATGTTTTATGTACCTGCAGTAAGACCCAGAGAGGCATGCATATCCTTTGTTATGTGTTACCTCTGTTAGAGAGTTTTGACAACCTAGAAGAGTGTGTCATGCAGGATGGATACACTTGGGTGGGCCGTATTGGTTTTAGACTCCATGAGGTGAAATTTTATATTTAGGGGGAGTTAACCAAGGGGTTGGATGAACCATGTATGTGAAGGACTTCCTAGTAGACTCACGGTTACAGTGGTTCAGAACCCGTGTATTCTGGTAGATGGTTGTTACTTTATATGGACATCGACAATTGCATTAACAAGGTACAAGGTGTAATTACCAGACTGGACCAGATGTGATAAAGATTTTGTAGATTGATATCGAGACAAGTAGTCATTAAGGGGGAGTGATGGAAAATGTGATTCCTACTTGTCTCAGTTGTGACTTTCTATGTAAAGGAGTCTGTTCCTACTCTATAGGAGTGGTTATATCTACATGTCTCTAGTTTGGTGTGTGGTTGAGATATTCTCTCAACTAACTAAATGTGTGTCTAAGATAGTTTCCTTATCTTGAGACAACACTTCTTGTATATATATGTAATATCATAATTGATCAATGTGTATAGTTTGCACTATCAAATTTTATCTGAAACATCGTTTTCATATCAATTTGATAAATAGACAGAGAATGAAACATAAACATAACACGCTGAAATTCAGAATTGTTGTTCAGTTACATTTCTTTCTTAATTCAATTGTTCAAATCTTACATGATTATAAATATTCGAGAAAAAAGATAAGGTTAACACGCTCAAAACTCTAGCTGTTGTTCAATTACATTGCTCGCTCAATTCAATTGTTCAAAGTTTATATGATTATAAAGATTCAAAACCGCCAAAAATAACTACGTTAATCTTTAGCCGTCACATACATGACACACACATCAATATCAACTCATTGATACATATATTAACTTTATATAAACAAGGGAGCTACTGCCGTAGCGGTAGTCCCTACCGGGGGTGCAAATTCCAGTCGAGTTGCAAATGTGAATGCAGTTGCTTGCGAACTTCTTCTTGTGAGTAATCTTGTTCTATTTTTTATCAGCATCACTGGATTTCTTTTTGCCATGAAATTCATGGGGCAGAGAACATTGGATTTATGTTTGATGGATTTGGAATATTGTGTAACAGTGACACCAGGAGAACGAGAGAATCCATGGCGGAGTCATAAGCATAAGAAGGGATCTGAGAAATACCCGAGAGCAGAGCCCAGAAGCCCTACGGTTTATGACTGGTCAGTCTTTCATTCAAACGCGTACCTTATGCCGAAGTACATTAGGGTTTCTCACACATAAATATAAATAGTATTTGGACGAAGGACTGACACGAAATTATTGTATTGCGGGGTAGTATTCAGTGCCTTGGATGGATAAAGATGAAGCATTTGGTGGGTTCTGCACACTCGTTATTTTCTATCTGCGGATAGCTGTTAAGATGGCCCATGCATTTATAATGACAACTAGTCTCGGGGAATAACAAATGTTTGTACAGAGAGTGTTCCAAGCCGATGAGAATATTTTTGTTAAAACGAACAACACCGGACAACACCGCTATTACCTCGACGTGCCTCGGAACTGCCTTTAACATTAGAATCGTTTTCTGCGGAGACACTGCCACCTCCCTGCAAGGTCAGCTCTCTATTCCACCGTGCAAATTAATATATAGCAAATCGATTTTGTTTTCTGTTTTCTTAAAATAAATTGGCAGGATTTCTAAAGTCCAAAAAACTGTCTTTTGCATGATGTATAAGGTATACAAAACCCGTCTGCCAAGATAAAATAATTTTATTGGTTCTGTAGCTTGCGATATCCAATGTTTAAATTATATATATGTCGACATTTTTATCTGGATTGAAATAAGCTGTGATTATTCCAAGACCGTTAAGGTCCCTCTTTCTTCCATAAAGCGGTATTGGTAAATGCTGTCTAAAACATATTCCTTGCATCTTCCGAAGCCCGAACATTTTCCTAACGTGTTGTGGTCCCAGCATAGTGTAGACAAAAACTTAGCATAAATTGAGTTGAGCGCAAGTTGAGCGCATCGGGCGACGTGAGGCCGGCAATAAGACCTCCAAACAAAAACTTTGGATAAAATTTTTTTGCCAGGAAATTGCGCAGGTAAACTTTGGTTAAGTAGTAAATAGCGGGCACATATTTGCGGTCAACGCATCAACTAATAGCCAGTTGACTGCGTATCGAACGCTAATAGTCCGAGGCAGGGACTAATAACTCGAACACACATCACTATAATCTCACTCACACTGATTAACTTTGTATAGATAACTTGAACACACACATCATTATCACCTCAGTGACACGTATACTATTGTTAATTAGGTTTCACGAGATGTATATCAAATATGTTTGGTCATTGTGCTAGTTTACAATCAGATGGAAAATTTTAAATTTTAAGAATAGAAATGTATTTAAAAGGAAAAATTATAATTGGTACAGTTTCACGAAAGTTTTTTTTTTAAGATGAAAAATTATGTTGAAGTGTAAAAATTTTGGTTAATTTTTCTAATCTGTAATATGCCAATTTTAAAATATTTGGTAATAATTTTGTTAAAAAAAAGTTATATTTGAATGTTTTTATATAATTTTTTAAAATATTTGGTAATAATTTGTTTAAAAAAGTTAATTTTAATGTTTTATATATTATTTCTTAAAATATTTGGTAATAATTTTGTTAAAAAAAGTTATATTTTAATGTTTTTATATAATTCTTGAAATTGTGACAATTTTAAAATATACTAAATTTTTCCTTTAAAGTTTGGGCCAATCATTTTTATACCAAATAGCAATTAGTTAGTTATTTGATATGAAATATGAAGCCATTTACTAAATTTAACCCATAAAATTTTCTTTTGTGAAGGCATAGTTTATTGTAATCAGTTTGAGTCAAAATATTTTCACTCTTGATTAATTTGCAAATTTTTAAAAATTATTTGCAAAGTTTATTAAATTTTTAGTAAAATTAAATATTAAATTTGTTTTTTTTTTTAAATTGAAATTAATTTTGAATTGATGGTGGATGACTAGTTTTTTGTGTTTTTAAATCAATTTTGAGATTTAATAATTGTTTAAAACAAAAAAATAATGACTAAGTATCCTCATAAATTAATTATAAAAAGAATTGAATATATTACTTTTTCCATAATTAATATTTTCTTTCCATTCATTATAATATTTATTTTTAACTATAAATATATTTATTTTTAACTATAAATATTTATTAACTTGTAATCATTCATTGCTGACTTTCTAGTAATTGTTGTATTCTTTAACAGTGAAGTTGTGAAGTGTCCTCATAAATTAAATATATAATTTTTTCCATAATTAATATTCTCTTTCCATTTATTATCATATTTATTTTTAACAACAAATATTTATTAACCTATAATTATTGTGTTTTTTAGATAAGAAAATAAAACGATAACTAGAGGCTACAGATATCGTAGCCATTTCCTCTTTTGACAGATAGATAGATGGATAGATGTAGATTTAGCAGTATAAGGTGGGGTTGGAGAGCAGATACTGCTCAATCTTCTTGAACATGGCATTACTCTGTTCCTTCATCTCTTGCGCTTTGCCTTCGTCAACCGGAGCGCCAGCGAGGGTTTCGTAGTTGCAGATCCAATTCACCACACAGCCGCCTTCTTTCCTGGGAACGATTTTGAGCTCAAAATTTGAGGCACTCAGTTTTTCGCCCAGCAGCCCTCCTTCTATGGTTGTATCCTTGAACACCATCTTCTCCTCGTCCATTTCATCGACTCGCTTCTCCTCGTCCATTTCATCGACTCGCTCCTTCGCGTAGCTGAAATCCTTGTTAGCTGAGACATGAAAATGAAATACCGTTATAACTGCACTTTAACTCAATAGAGGGAAAAACTAGAAGCTGAAATATAATATTGATTGATCCCCATTAATGTTGATTTTATAGCCATAATACCAGGGGTGAAGTTGAGCTGCTTGATGGTGCCGACTCCTCCATCTCCCTGCAGGAAGGTGATGGAAGAGAAAAAGTCAGGAAAAATCTTTGGAAGGAGGTTGTGGCTGTCCGTCACCAGGGTGTTCCATAATCTCCTTGCTTCCACCTCACTCAAATCTTCACTTGTTGCAGTCCCACTCACCATCTTGATTACCTTGATTACCTAAAGAAGTCTATCAACAACAAGAAATATAAGCTGCGTTTTGTGGTGTGCACTAAGGAGGAGGAAGAAAGGGTATATAAAGGCTAACACCCAAAACGGTGCATTTAAGAATACTAGTAGTCCGTTAGATGTCACAATCACGGAGTAATGTGATCCTAAGTGAATTCTTTCCAATCGTCTTCCGTCGAGAATGTCAGGCAATAATGGAAAAGGCAGGTTAGTGCAACTGCCAATTCCAGCACGTATTCCCGTAAAATGTCGGTCCTCGGTAAGAGGACTGTAGAATGTAGAATTACTAATCTTTTAATTAGAAACCAGGATTTTGTGGTGGACCGACATTATAGATGCTGCTCATCTGGACCGAATATATAGGTTTATCACTACTGCAATGGTTTACAATAATTACAACCTGAAACACAGGTCATATAAATTGAAGCGTAAACAATAATTACAACAAAGAAATATCTATGAAGAGCAGATGGAATGTATTTCTATGATGTCTTTACTAACAAAATTGTAATTATGATAAAATTAAAGTTAATTAGAGGTATGTATGCATATTATATTTTACTCTCTTTCCATGTGAAAACAAAATTAACTATAATATAATAAAATTAAAGTTAATTAAAAGTAGGCATACAAATTATATTTTATTTTCTCTGTATGTGTAATTTTTTAATATATTTTAGTGAAAACACATGTATTTAACTATCATACTTATTTACACGGTATAAAAATATTAAACTATTGCAATTATATAAATTTAGTCAATAAATGTTATAATAATATAAATTAAGTGTAATAAGTATTATTTTAAAAAAACATCAAACATTCAAAATAGGTTTTACATAAATAAAAAAACATAAAATTAACAAATTATACTTATTATTATTATTAATTAATTTTTAATATAAATTAGATAAATCTCAATTTTTGATCACTGTGTATTGCTATGAATATCCTATAATATTCTATGGATGCTAAATCAATAACACCTGCCTAATAAATATTGAAAACTAGATTGAAATTTTGAATTACTATTTCAAAATAGGCACATTAAACTAATTATTTATTTAATATTTTTATTTTTAATAAAAATGTTAAATTAAAAGTTATATTATTATATATATATATATATATATATTATATATATATATTTATCAGAGAGTTATATTAAAAAAGTATAAAATATTTACATCGAGTCTGCAAAGGCAGACAGTAACCGAAGTAGCACCTTACAGCCTTGCAGAACAGAGGCGTAGGAGGCGAACTGCCATGAAAACAAAAAGCCCAGAGGCAAGTATGATAGAAAGCTGGAAAGCTCACCACGCAGGGCGGCAGAGTAAAGACCACAGGTTTATCATTGATAGCTGACAAAAAGGCAGTATAAGCTGAAGCCAAAACAAGGCCGAGACAAAAAGCCCAAAATCGGCATATAGACCCGAGGACGATTATGGACATGATAACTACCATAGACCGGAAAACGACATAGGACATAAGAGGACATAGAACCAACCAGAGGAGAGCCGAAGACGCAAAAATAGAGCCAAGCGAGCCCGGGGACTAAGGGAAGCCATCCGGACGCGGGAAGCCACCCAGCCTGCTGGTGATGTCCAGACCCACATCGAGGAAATGCCTATCCATTTTGTCTTGCAGATCCTGCATGGATTGGAAGTTATGGGCTTCCTTCATCTTTTGTTCCTATACCACAGGGTCCAGGCTAATAGTTTGCCTGAGCAACCTGATGAGCAGGGTAAGCTTCTTGTTAACAATCTCCACCCCTTACTGGATGGCCGAGATTCTGTGATCCATGTACTCCTGGCTAGCGGAAGTATTACTAGGATGACCGGCCAGGGGAGGTTGCTCCTTCTCAGTATTCTGCTTATCGGCATCCTTCATGTCCAGGGCTTTCACCAGAAGAGTTTTCATCCTCCAACTTTCCGCCTTGGTTCGCATGAACTGGGTTGTTCGTTTCGCTGGGGTGCCCGGGTCACAGATCCAATCGACCTCCACTGCCACCGTTCCCTCCTTCTTGGTTTCTTCTTCTTGCTTGACTTTAGCCTCTAACTCAGCGATTTTCCGTTTGCTTCTTGTAGAGGCTCTAGTGACATACATGTTCTGCGCATTGCGCAGATCCTGGGTAGCCCCCACACATCTACAACTGGATGCATCCATACTAAACTTATGCGACCTGTAACTGCACTGCTTTTCTTAAATTTTCTTGCTACTGAAGCTGGCCGAGCTAAGGGTAGAGGTGGTAAGATCCTCGAATGATCTCCCTATTAAATAGATTGGAGCCTTGGTATGCTTCCGAGAACGGCTTTCCATAGGGGCGAGAGACGTGGTACTAATGCAATTAATATTGAAGGTGTTCACACGATTCTTGTATTCTATTCCTGTAGGCGCAGGAGAATTCTTGAGTGCCTTTCTCCTGATCTCGGAGTGCTTGTCCTTTCTTCTCCAATGGTTCTTACAGATAACCTTGTGGCATGATCTTTGTTGATGGTTCCCATACTTGGATCTACTCCATACTGACCGCCGCCGCTTCTTCTGTCCAATCCTTCCGTAGGTGTGATGGGGTGCCTGTTTATTGCTCGCGTTTTCTGTCTGACGGAGCCGGTGAAAAGGACCGTTACCGATTAGGCTCGGTCGTTGGTGTTCACATCGTGTTGTGCCAGCTGTGTACATCGGGCTTTCAGATTTGGACAGTTCACCTCCTCCCAACAGCTGTCCCATCCACTTCCCTGACTGTCTACGCCACAGTTCGCCAGGTAATCTGCCACCTTGTTTGCTCGACGTCGGATCGCCTGGAAAACAAGACCCTGCATGCCGCCCAAGAGTTCAGCAATGCTCTCTGTGACTTTGGCTAATCTCCAGTGTTTGATGGCTTTGTTAGCTTTGATTCCTCTTTGTAATTTTTGCACAGTGGCAATGACCAGAGAAGAGTCCCCTTCCACAATTAGATTATGGAGATTTCGGGATTTTGCGATTCTGAGGCCGTGTTCCAGGGCCGCAAACTCCATTTCGTTGTTGGTGCTTTCTCCAAGCGCTCTGTAGTAGATATACAGAATGTCCCCCTTCTGATTACGAATAACTCCTCCAATTCTAGCCAAGCCAGGGTTGCCGCGCGATGCCCCATCAAAATTCAATTTAAGCCTTCCAACCAGTGGGCATTGCCAAGACTCGCGTAAGGAGGGTTGAGGGTTACTGTGTTGCAGAACAGAATGATAACCACTACCCTCCAGACGGAAGCTTTTTAAAATTCGTAAGTCCAGAGCTGTAGGTTTTTCGTTGTTGTTCGTTCTGCATTTAGTTTGAATTAATTGCTGGATGTTGGTTATGATGCTGTCTTTTGAGAAATTGATGTTCCTGTATTCGTCTTGGAAAATCCTTCGACTGCGCTCCTTCCATATAGACCAAAGAAGAAATCCTAGAGCCAATTTCCAGATGCTGTTGACTCTTTGTGTGCCTGAAAAATCCGTTCTCCAATTCAGAATGGTACTGTGAATTGAGTCTAAATGCCGGTCCGAGCTGCTGAGGATCCCTTCCATCCAGCACCATAATTGCGTTGCCCATTCGCAGGTGTTGAAGAGATGGTTCAAAGATTCTGGTTCTTCAAGGCACATGGGGCACCGAGAAGGTCCCACAAAGCCTTTCTTGCGAAGATTATCCCAGGTAAGGGTCTTATTTCTCATTAAGAGCCAAAGGAAAGTTCTGATCTTGGGCCATAGGAGATTATCCCAAACTTTGCTACTCCAGGGCAGGATCTCTCCCTGTTCGTTCTTTTCTAAAATATTCCTTGCTTCTTTCAGTGAGAAATTTCCATTTCCCTTGAGACCCCATCTGAGTTTGTCATCCTCTTCCGTTTTTCTGATCTTTCTTTTTAGGATGCCTTCAGTGAAAATTTGAGCTGTGTGATTATTGTCTTCCATGTTCTCACTGTTGAAGTTAATCCAATCCCTCCAATTGTCGTCCGTGCTGTGCTGATGCCAGTATTGGTTAACAGTGTATTTGCCTTGAGCCTGACATGCTTGCTTTATATTTAGCAAATCAGGAGAGTCAAGTTTGGGTAATTGTTGCCAGGCATCCTCCCAGAATAGTGCCAACCTGCCATTACGAATTTCCCAAAAGCTATTATCCTGGACGAGATTTTTATTCCGCTTGGCATGATTCCATATAGGTGATCCGTCCGGGGTTTCCTGCAGTCTAATGAGATCCTGAGTGTCACAATCCGGGACATATTTTTCCTTCCAGTGCTTGGCCCAAGGTAGGGTAGGGTTTTCAATCCATCTCCACCATAATTTGGCTCCACAAGTATGGTTGATAACCTCTAGATCAATGAGATTCAGCCCTCCCCTAGATTTTGACATGCACAACTTGTTCCATGCAATAAGAGTCCACTTCTTCTTCTCACCATTTCCGCTCCAAAGGAAAGATCGCTGGATACTTCTTATTTGTTGCAGAATCCCTTTGGGAGCAGGGAGCAAAGAGAGGAGATAATGTGGAATGGCTTGAAGGACGGCTTTGGTTAAGACTAAACGGCCGGCTAGATTTAGAGCTCTGAAAGTCCAGTGAGAACATTTCTTTTTTAGGTTGGCGAGGATTTTCTCCCAATGCTCTTTCTTCCAGGGTTTGAGAGTCAGAGGAGCCCCTAAATATTTCGAAGGTAGGGGACTAATCCTGAAACCTAAAAGCCGAGCTAGGTGAGATTGGACAGCTGGGTGGGTATTGAAAAAAAAGATGGTTGATTTAGAGAAATTAATTTCCATACCTGAGGCTTGGCTGAAAAGGTCAAGGATTTCCCTATAAGCAACCACCTCCTTCACTGTGGGAGTTCCATGTAACATAGTGTTTTCTACAAACTGTTGGTGCGTGGTGGCCTGAAGCGATCTTATAGGCTTAAGACCTTGTATTTTACCTTCCGCTTTCTTCTTAGCTATGGTTCGACTGAGGCCTTCAATAAGGATAATGAAGAGAAAGGGTGATAAGGGATCCCCTTGCCTGATTCCTCTGGAGGGAACGAAGGGATCAGAGGGAGCTTCGTTGACAAGGACAGAATACCTTGGAGATCTGATTAGAGCCATGATCCACTTAATCCAGGTATTGCAAAAGCCAAAATATTTTAGAACTGCCTCGAGGTATCTCCAGCTGACTTTGTCGTAGGCCTTTGACAGGTCCAGTTGCATAAGCATACCTACTACTTTCCTTGAATGCAAGGAATGGATCATCTCCTAAGCTAAAAGGATGTTGTCGAAAATTTGTCTGCCCTCCACATATCCTGATTGCTCTTCAGAGATGATACCCGAGAGAATCGTTTTCAATCTGCTGGCTATTACTTTTGATATGATCTTGTATATGACATTACATAAGGCAATAGGTCTGAATTTGTCAGGGGTTTTGGCTTCTTCAATTTTAGGTATGAGAGCAAGGAAAGTAGAATTGAGGGATTTGAGAATAGTTCCTGATCGTCTGGAATCTTCCACTGCCTCCCATACATCCTGTTTAACAGTACTCCAGCAAGCTTTGTAGAAATTGATAGTGAACCCATCTGGCCCAGGAGCTTTATCATTGGGCATGCTTCTGATAGCTTCCTCTATTTCCTCCATGGAGATCTTCCTGCATAGGGCCCAGTTTTGGTCAGCGGTTATGATTTTCGGGATGGCTTCCGTCAGATCCTTGATAGCTTCCTCCCTGTTTATGTGAGGTTCCTGAGCAATCGATTTGAAGTGATCTGAGAGCAGTGCCAATATTTCATTGTGATTTTTTAGGATTTCCCCTGTATCATTTTTCAGTTCTAGAATTCTATTATTGATTCTACGGTCTAGCGCCGATCTGTGGAAAAATTTGGTGTTCATCTCCCCTTCTTTTAGCCACTGAATTCTTGATTTCTGTTTCCATAAGGTTTCTTCTTGAGCGCAGCGATTGTGCCATTGCTGCGAGAGAATCTTTTCCTGCTCCAGAGCTTCCGCACTAAGGTTTCCTGCTGTTCCTTCTTTGTGGATCTGTTCCAACTTATTCTCGAGAATTATCTTCTCCTGGAAGATATTACCGAAGACAGTCTTGTTCCATTCTTTTATTTGATGTTTAGTCATTTTGAGCTTCTTTTGGAGATTGAACATTTTGGATCCACTGTGCTCCAAAGGTTCCGTCCACCATTTCTTTACCATCTCCTAGAAGTTAGGGTGGTCCAACTAGAACTTTTCAAACCGGTAAGGTCTATTCCTGGGGATGCTGGAAACTTCCACAATGAGCGAGATTGGCCAATGATCCGAACCCCCGCTGGGAAGGATGTCTGATTCAACTGTGGTGCCGTCCATTATGATGCTTTCTGAGATTAAGAATCTGTCCAGGCAGGAGGCTATGAGCTTATCACCTCCCGTTCGATTGTTCCAAGTGAAGGAGCCAGATTTGGGGAAAAAATCCACCAGTTTGGCCATCTCAATGAAGGTGGCAAAGGCTTCCGCATCTTTGCTTAGTTTTCTTAGACCTCCCTTTTTTTCCAATAGGGTTGTAATCATATTGAAATCACCCCCCAAAATGCACTTTGAACTTGGATATCTTCTGATTATTTTATATAGGGTGTCTAAAAAGGATAGCTTATCTTCTAATTTTTGAGGACTATAAACATTGATACAGAGGAAGGAGTTAGAGTTACCTATGGATTGAAATAAGGTCGCCAAGAAGTGCTTGTTGGCTTCAGCCGAAAGCATCTGGATATTCCTTGCATCCCATATAGTGGCAAGGCCTCCTTCTCTGCCTTGACTTTCGATCTCTAGGAGTTCCATGTGGCCTCCCAGTTTTCTGCTTAGATTGGTGATGTTGGAACTGCTGCATTTTGTTTCTTGTAAAAACATGATTTCTGGTCTATGACATTGAATCTTCCGCTTTAAAATCCTGTGTTTTGCCTGGCTGTTAAGCCCTCTGGCATTCCACGAGATTATCTTCATATAAAAACTGATTTTCAATGGAAGAAATCGAAGGCTGTGAGTGCCTTCATTTTCCCTGAATTTAACATGATCATGCCTAGCTCTTGTAGTGCTTCCCCACTTGTTTTTCGACCTCTTCTTTTCTTTTGTTTGGAGCTGGATGTTTTCCATAGGGGGCTTTTCGAATGAGAACTGTTACCTTTCGCCACACCTAGCTTCCTTTTCTGCCTATCCATTAGAGCTTTTTGCCTTGCTATGAAGAGGTCATTAACTATTCTGAGCTCTTCCTCCGACGCGTTTTCTATCCCGTTGGCTCTCCAGTTTTTGGCCATTGCTGGTAGGTTTAGACCTTCTCTTGCTAGCGCATTCTCCCATTCTTGATCCTCGCTGCCAGCATCACTGGTCAACATGTCCATATCCTGGATTTGAACCTCCTCAGTAAAGTTCTCAGCCTGCAAGTCCTTCCCTGTGGGGGTGTCTTTTCCTTCACCCTCTGCTCCTGAAGTTGGAGCTTTGTGCTTTTCTTCTGAATCTGTTTCCGGGTCTGGGAGCACGAACAGGTTGTTATGGATATTTCTTACCCCATGTCCTCTGATATTCTTTCGTCTATTTGCTCTATGTTTGGATTTGGGTTTGAGGAAGACTTCCGTATCTTTGTGGTCTTGAACTGAAACGGTTTCTTGCTCCTTCTTTAGCTTTGGGCAATCCCGTAACAGATGCCCATGTTCATGGCATTTTCGGTAGCGAAAGGGAATCTGCTCATAGTTAATATCCTGGAAGTATTCCTTCGTGAAGAGCTCCGGAAACATCCATTTCGACGCAAATCCTGGCATAAGAAATATACCTTTTCTGGAGAGTTGCTTCAGAGGCTTTGATGAAAGTACCTAGTTTGTCACCAATTTGTTTCAAAGCCGTCGGACCCCAATAGTCTATAGGAAGAGAAAAGAGACGTATCCAGACTAGGACTTGGGTGAAGGATTCCTTCTCCGGGGCGAAATTCGGCTTCCAGGGTCTCATGTACAATCCTGCTGAAGCCATAAAATACGGGCCACCTTCAAAGATGCGATCCTTGTCTTCTAGGTTGGAGAAGACCACAGTGAAGAAGCCTTTGGCTCCAAGGTGAAGTTGGACATCTCCTCAAGGTTTCCAGTGCAGTTTTATCCATTGACACAAAGCTTTTTCCAATGGCCAGATGCCCATGAACTTGCAGATGATGGCGCGTTCCGTCATGTGCTCCCTGTAAGCTTGGATTTCTGGGTCCGTAATGATGACCCATAAGCTTTTGGTCCTTTTTGGTTTGCAGGCCCCATTACTTGGAGATATAATGTTGGGGTTTGAACTAGGTTCCCCCTCCTTATCCGGCCCGCCTTGTCTGTTTCCTGTTTGCTTTCTTTCATCCTGCCCTTGTCGTTTCCTGTTTTCTGAGGACTTGTTTATTACAGGAGTTTTGTCTTTAGCTCCTATCAGGTTATCAGTTTCTGGGCCTGTGCCCTTCGTTGTTTCTTTAGTCTTGTCAGTGTTTCCTTGGGATTGAACCCTGTCTTCGCTGCCAGGTTGATTGCTGTTATCCAGCCCTGTTATTCTAACCCCTTCTTTTCTTTCATTATTCTGTTTCTGTAGGATTATCTGCTTGAAGGTAGGGGCCCCACTGGACCCCTCCACCTCCATGCTACTGGTCAACCACTTACCCTGACGAGTCAGGGCTGCAAGGTGAGAGAAAACCGCCTCCAGACCCGCGAGAAAACCTACTTCTTGAGAGACTTAGCCGCGAAAGACTCACGGATGCCAGCATTAGCAGCAGTCAATGCTTGTAGAGTGAGCCATAGCAAGGAACAAGCCTTGCTTAAAGTATCAAACCCTAGCAAACGCCATGAGAGCCGAGCTCAGGAGCTGATAAATTAAAAGTTATATTATTAAAAAATAAAAGTTAAATAAATTTAAGTAAATAATTGAAACATGTATTCTAACTAATAGACAAAATGAATCTCCCGGCAGGGTTGACGATAGAGGGAAGTACTATCGAAGATGGGAATGATTATCCCCCATGTGACCATCTTAATGCATAAACATGTTGGTGCAAGAGCATTGAGAATTTGCTCGACGAATGTTCTTGAGATGGTGGAAGGAATATTAGGGAGGTTACTAACTTTGAAAACCATTTGGAACAAGAGGGCTATGAAATTTGTAGCAGAGGATGGAACTGTTGGCTCCAATTCTGTAAGTGGACTTCTCTGAGCCCTAAGTTGCTTCACTGCTAGAGGTGTGTTTTGCATAGTGGTTCAAAGGTCTGAGAAGGATGAACTGCAAGTTCCTCTTGTTTCTCAGTGTGTAATCTGGGACCTGGGTTCGATTGATTTATTGGGCCTTTACACTGATGGAAATATTCGTGGTGAAGGAGACAACCCATTGCAAGGATCCTTCCAAGCGGTCTGGCTATGCAATGCAAGGAAGGTCGTGGTGGATGTCAGTGGATTATCTTAGGTAATTTTTTGCCAATCTCTCCATTTTGGGTGTATTATTCAGCCTTCTCTAGTATTCCAACCTAGTTTTCTCCCAAGGTTGCTTGAATTTTAATTATGTACAAGGTTTAAACAAATTTAAGGGGATAATCATCCCGCTCTATTTTCATTTAGGAAGTTTAGCGTTATTCTTCTTCCATCGGAGATCTATGGGCTAGAGACAAGCTTGGCACTTCTTAGTCGCTGCTGGTTAGTGTCAGGAGCGTGGAGAATTTTTTTGTTCTGGGCGCTTGGCTATTGGAGTCCTTGGAGTGTTGGGTTTAGGAACGATCTTTTTATCTTAGTGACCACAATCCATTGTCAGAGCATGTTTTTTATTGTTTAGAGTGTGTATTTGGGGTTTGAGGTGGGTTTCATGGGGAAACTGCAACTTCCTGACAATTCTTAGTGGGGGTTGGTGGAGCCTTCTTCAATTATCAAACCTCGGTGGGTCGATAAGAGAGGCATCATCTGTACATAGTTAGAATGACTATTTGTTGAGGGTGGGTGTAGTTTACTCAATAGGCCACCTATGTTGCAGCGACGTGGTCATTCTCGTTGTGGGGTGGGCCAGTGGGGCCAAGGGAATAGATTGCAAGGGGATCCTTTGGCAAAAGAGGGCGAGATTGGTCAAATTATTGGTGGCTTTCTTAGGTGAGTTGATCTGTCGGCCCCTTTTGATTTAAGAAGCTCAGATTCACCTTGTCCAAGCTTTGGTAGACTAACAAGCTTAAGACAGTTGACATGACCACAATTAAATTCTCAATTTTCTTAATGATATTTTGCACACCCGAGGATGCATCTTATATTTCCATGAGTTACTATGCCGTAACTAGAAACTCTTGCAAGATCAGATGGATAGTTTTGAAAGGTAGTTGGCGCATGTGGAGTCTCAAGCCCATGATACCTTTCATCGCCCGACTAATAGAGGTAACTCTGCATAGGGTCCCAATCATGATAATATGGAATGAAGATAGTTGGAAACATTTTGTTTTTTTTCTCAGTTTTGTGCTAGTTGTGTTGTTGACATGGAATCTCCCATTTTATTCGGTTAGTATCCATCATTTTTTGTATGTAGTTGTTGGCCACTAAATCCAATAGGAGTGAGACTTTTGTTTACTGGCACCTTCTCTACTCATAATGTAATCATGTTTTGAATTAATAGCAAATTTTCGACTTAAAAAAAAATGACGAAATGACTATTTTCTAAGCATTTTACAATTTATGAAAATGTAATTGTATTTAATAATTT